>JAKSZT010018048.1:1317799-1367228 GCA_026826555.1 Tolypeutes matacus
GGGGATGGGGCATGGTCACGATGGGTGGATAATCACACAATAAATGAGGGAATCTGAATTCCTAGCCTGGAGAGCTCTGTCACAGTCTCCAAGGGAGCAACAATAGTCCTCTGAGTGTAGGGACAGTACCTGTCAAAATAGGATGACCCACTGATGTTTTTTTGTTTTTGTTTTTTTTTAATTGATGACTACCCTTGTGAGTCTTTGCTCTTGTAAATGAGACTTAGCCTGCAGTTGTGGGGTGCCTAAGGGTTGCCACCTGAGAGCCTCCTCGTTGCTCAAATGTGGCCTCTCTCTAAGCCAAACTCAGCATATGATTGCATTACCTTCCCCCCCAATGTGGGACATGACTCCCGGGGATGAGCCTCCCTGGCAACGAGGGATTAATACCAAGTGCCAACTGGCAGCTTTGCACAGAGGCAGTATCGTAGCCAATGAGGTTTATCCGAGGCACGATTATTGCTAATTGAAAACTTTTCCCAAGTGCCAACTGGCAACACAACTGGAAAAAGACCTTGAATAAAAGGGGGAAATGGTAAAGACAAATGAGTTCAAGTGGCTAAGAGACTTCAAAGAGAGTCGGGAGGTCATCCCAGAGGTAACTCTTACGCACACCTCAGTAGGAGCTCATAGAACATCTAATTGCCTATCACCCCACTCAGTGGGGTTCCTGAGAGCTCCAGAGACACCCTGGTCCTATATAAAGGGGGATAGCCCCAGAGACTGATGCCTTATCAGTGGGTTCTATTTGGAATCTGTGCTCCTGAGAGTGACAGAATTAGACTCAAATAAGTCCTCCCTGCACATGGTTCACCAGTCCCTTCAATTCAAACCTATATGTGATGCTGGAGTTTTTAGGTATACTTCCAGAGACTGGAGCCTCCCGCCTACCTATGTGCCAGGTGTGCATGAAATCTAGGTGGAGCTGTAACTCTCCTACCCTACAGCTCAATGGACTCATCCAAGTCACCTGGTGAGGAGACAACGATGGGAAATGGCCATCCCAGGGAATGGAGTGGGCCTGCATCTGCAGGCAGGATCATCCCACCCACCATATCCATGGGATATAAGCCCTCTCTCACTTGGAGTTGGAGTGGACAACACCATCCCAGTCCCCTCAGGATTGGGGGAAGAACTATGGACTAGAGTGGATTTGATGGTATTCTCTTGTTCACATATGGTGATTCTAGCAATGCAAGAAATTATAACAATGAGGTGGAGCCAGTGGCCACTTGACACTTTTGGGGTAGGGAGGGGACGAGCAGTTGAAATACAGTGGCTTCTTTGGGAGTTGGAGGTTGTCCTGAGTACTGTTGTGGCAACGGATGTAGGCCATTTTAAATCAGCACACACCACTCAGAACTGAGTGGGAGAGAGTGTGGTCTACAGTGTGAACTGTGGTCTATGGTTGGTGGCAAGGCTCCAGGATGTGTTAGTTCATTGAGGGTGGTGGGCCACACTGTGGGAGATATTTGTGTGGGATGTGATGGGAGGTGTGGGAGGTGGGCAACATGGGTATCCCAGTGGGTTCCATGTAATATTTTGGGTAATCTAAGCACCTCTTAAAATTATATGTATATATATATATATATATATATAAACAACATTTTTGTAAGCAAATACACATATATGCATATATATTTATATATCATTTTGCAAATGTTTGTATGTATTGTGAGAATTTTGATTTTTACCCATAATAAAAAATTTAAAAAAAGATATACATTAATGCACATTAAATTTAGCCTATATAATATAAATGAAAACTTGGTAATAGTGTCTGAAGGTGATCCCAGTAAAAAACAGACTTGTTTCCATATATATTCAAAACCACTTCCCATTAAAATTTAAGTGCTTGAGCACATTTTATTTAAAATTTATATTTGGTAACACATATTGTGTTTACTTACCCTGGCTTAACTTAACTTTCCAATTATAGAACGGCCCAGTCATCACTAAATTTATGATTATTTGCATAAGTAATTTACTTTTATTCGAGGTCGGGAAATTGATGTGTGTTGAATTTTTTGTTACTTTAAAAACTAATATATCTTGTTTTTATAAACAGCACATATGCATGATAGGAAATTCAAGCAGAAAATATGTTTAGAAAATAAAATGCCAAAATATGTCTATTGTTCCTCTATACCACTTCTCACCCTTCTTTTCTTTTACCTCATAAAATTTTTCATGATTTCTTGGCTCAGATAAAATGAATAGCATACTTATATCAAAGTATACATAATTGTTTCTTCAAACAAATGGAATTACTATTTTCTGACAAGTTTTGATTTTTCCTTGGAAAGATTTAAATTACTATTTAATTTAAATAGTAATTACTATTTCTATTTCTGTTCTTTTTTTTCCCCTTAAACAGCAGCACCTCTGTCCTGTATGAAGTAAAATAAACTCGTCTAAGTGATGGTCTGTAAATAATTGAAATTTTGAAAAGAAAATTATTATATTAAGCAAAAGTGGTTAGATAACATTATTCAATGAGCAAAAGTTTAATGGGTGAATAAAGAGATTGAAGTAAATATCTGCAACATTAATTCTCAAGTTCCCAAATGTTCAATCTTCTGCAAAGTATTATATATCATATATTAATACATTGAAAAATAATTGTGAATATGAGAAATAAAAGCACTTTAATACAAGACATTTTCATAATTTGATACAGTAAATATTTTATATTTTATATTAAGTAATTAACATTATAACCACACTTATAAAATTGACTTTTTTTTTTCTAAATAAGGATTATGAGAACTAAGTCAATAACTTCCCAGGTGTAAAACACCTTCCTAGGTGTAAAAACACCTAGCTAGGTTCTACTTGAGGGTACATGACCAATGTGTATTGTGAAGAAATGATAATGGATTTTTCCTACAATTTGCCCATGAATGTTCAAATTTCCTAAGTAAAACTTTTGGTCTTGGCATGTAAATGGCAGAATTTGTTCATGTGGAAGGAAATATATGTTATTAACAAACCTCTCATGTGGTTGCACAAATAATTAAATCCCAGAATTTGTCCTTAAATTAGAAAAATAAAAGCAATATTTTTGTTAATAATATATTGCAGAGGAAAAGTTTCTTTAACTGTTTTTTTTTTAACCAAATGATTCTAGGAATAGAAAAATCCTTAAGCAGTGCAATCTCCACTGTGTTGTGGGAGTACTTGGTGTGAATATAAGCACATGAGTACATGAACTGTACATGTTGAAGTCAGCTTTTTTCATATTCACAAACAGCCAACCATTTAAAGAAGATCCAGAGTTAGGGGCCCGTGGCTAGCATTAGCCTTACAAGGGACATTAACCAGGAATTAACTTCTATTTTCTGTGACCTACGCCTTTACATATGGTCAAAAGAAAACACACCGTATATGAAGCTTCTCTCTGTAGCAAACAGTTACTTCAAATTTCCACTATATAGAGAAAAAGAAAATGAATTCATTAAGCAAAATTAACACTGTTAGATGTTAGATCTTAAGATAATTCAAAATATAACTTATTTAGTACATTAATATAAAGAAAAGTTTACAGTTAAAATTTCTTAGTAAATAGGTTATTAAATTGTCTTTTTAAAATTATTGCTAAGAATAATATCATATTATATTGCTAAGAAGGTTTCTTTCATCTTTCTTCTTAACCAGTAACTCTTAAACTACAGGAATCGTAAAAGCGCTTCTAGTGTGCAGTTATTCCCCCTGCTTTCTGAGGTCCTTCTTGACTAGTAGGGCTTAGAGACCTAATTGCCTAGGAAATATAAATCAAGGTGTAGGGTCAGAAACCTGCTTTAGATAGAGCAGAAATTTACATAGAAAGGTATGTGCATATGGATAATTTTTAGGACCCAAACAATTTCTATGCATTTCTTTACCCAATCAATCTAATATTAATAAAAAAATACAAACTTTCCCTTACCTAATTTATATTTGGTTTACATTCCATAATGTGTAAATTTTTATGCCACATCTCTACAATCATCTAATTGTTTCTTTTGTAGAAAATCCACAGTTTAGCCAAGGGTTTTCTTGCTTTTTTAGTTTCAGAGATTTCATTCCCAATATGAGGTTTCAAAAAGATGAATGTAAAATGATCCAGCCAACAAAAATGCATCAGCAAAGAAAAACAAATTCCTCACTTATATATAGAGTTCGTATTGGATTTTGTTCTTTAATTTATACCGTGCCCCCTTTCCCCCTTGGAAAAACAACAGTTAGGACTCTGGAGGGAATATGCTTCTCTTCTTGAATAAACCCCATCACTACTAACCTAATAATGGCCTCTCATTTTTTTAAGTGATCAACATAATAAGTTGAAAAATAATCTTAATTTTTTAGGAGTGACAATTTTGTTTCTTCTCATGCTCTAGAGTAAGATACAAGAAAAGTTTTTCCAGGTATTGTTTTGCCTGACGAAAGTAAACAATTATGTTTTTAGGATATTTTTTCTATAACAAGAAAACAACATCTGGTAAAATATGATTATACAATCAACTTGGTGTAAATTTGCATTTTTCATGATAGATAAGCACTTTTAATATATTATTACACAGTTTTATAGTGTTAGATTAAGGTTGACATTCTTCCTTGGCTATGAGAATTATGTTATTTTGTTGGAGAATATCCTGATCTTATCAGATTTGTTCTAAAAAAATTTAAAGTTGAAATGTCAGGATTTCTGCAATATACTTTCAAATGTTTAAATGGTATACTAAGAAAAATTTTTAGATTTTAAAAACATTAGAAATTATATATATGCCCAGATATATATATAATTACATTTGATAAAAGAATATGCACTCTTTTTTAAACAATTGAAAGAATCTATATCTACAAATTTAAAACTATATATGTGTAGGTAAAATAATGTTAGCAAGTTCATTTGAAAGTTACATAGGTGTTCATTCTAGCATTTCAATTGTTCTATATCTCTGTAAATTTTCTAAATAAAGTGTTGGATAAAATAAAATATGACCATCAAAGCAATGATCTTGGGAAAACTATGTCTCATAGTCTACCCCCAAGCCCTCATCTCTAATCAATTTCTTTATTACTGTGGAAAGCACAGAAACCCAACCACACACTCTGAGCCTTTGGGAAAATATTCTCTATTCACATTTAACCATAGATGTTTGTCCATATGTTCTTTTTGAGTTTATTACTGTCCTTTGTTTATCTCTGTGATAATTAGAAGATTTGTAATTTTTTTAGTTACCTACAAGTATTTTTTGTTCTTTAATGAAATAAGTTTTAAACACTATTTTTGCTTACCATCTCTACTCTTCAAGATTTGGACAATAGAGATGAATGCTCTACTATGAAATATGGGACAATGCTTGCATGTTTCCACCTAATTGTGTTCAAATATTCTCCTCTTCACTTCTGGAATGTGGCTGTTTATTGTGTTGATTTGAAATCATGTTACTCTTGAATAAAAGAAAATCGCCCAAAATATTGCTATTGCAAAATAGGCTTTACTTTTCTGCCCCACTAAAGCATTGCAGAAATGAAATGCCAGCTCCAAACATCACCAGACAACCAGGCTTCTTTAATTTTATCTTCAGTGACTCAAGCCCATGGCTCTGATTCCCCAAGTATAGCACTGTAGCGCCAACCATTACATCATGACCAAGACACCTGGAAAGGCTGAAGACGGTGGAGCCTAATTGATCTCCTTCTAAAAATTTTTCCTGAAATTAGCTACAAAAAATTCCACTTACTCAATATTTGAAAAAGTTGAGTTAAATGGCTGCATCCATCCTCACCCACTCCTTCTAGGAAGACCTGGAAGCATTGTTTGTTTATATTTGGGACAAATCTTAGGAAGGCAGCTAGCAGTATCAGGCACTGCATATTTGTCACTTCATATTTTCATTAATGTTACATATAAAATAGCATATTATAAAAATAATGATGATGATGGCCACCCCCCATCCCAAAAAACAAAGTAATTACAACTGCAACTATATGGTTTTTACCATCTACTCCATAAGGTCTAAGCTCCCTCTCCATATAAAGAAGAGCAGGCATAACCATCCCAAAATCCTCAAGGTTAAGGAATGAACAAGCATAGAGAATGTATGGACCAAAGTAGGCATTATTATTCTAATAATGGAAGAACCAGTAACATTGATAAAAAAACAGTAAATATCAGAAGCTCTGAGGGAAAGTGGAGGGAATAATAGGTGGAACGTAAGACATATTTAGTGCATTGGAAGTAGGTGTAAACCACAATGTAAACCATAAACTTTGGCTAGTAGCAATGCTTCAATATTTATTCATCAATTATAACAAATGTGCCACAATATTGTAAGATGTTATTCATGACAGAAGATGTGGCAGGAAGAGAATATATTGGACTACCTTATACTTCTGCTGTAACTTTTCTATAACCAAAACATCTTTAAAAACAAAGTTTATTATATATAAAAAAGAAAAAGTTTAAAAAGCAGGAACTATTTGCAATAAATACAGATCACAAGAAAAAAATGATTTTTTTCCTTTGAAATCACATAGAAAAAAATCCACTCATTCTATATTCAAAAAAGTAGAATTAAATGGCTGCATCCACCCTCACCCAATCCTTCCAGGAAGGCCTAGAAGCATTGCATTTACCTGAGAGCACTGCATATATTGTCTCTTCTTATTTTTATTAATGTTACACATAAAATATCATATTAAGTATCCTTAAGGTATATGAATTTACATTAAAGTATTGCACATCATCAGACTTATTTAAGCTCTTTTCCACCTCTGAATTTTCATCTGATGTTTGGTAAATTACTAATTATCTAAACATCTATTTTTCTCCTTTCGTGTTTGAATAGTGGTAGGAACCTTCCATCCAAAATCATCTGCACACATTACCTCCAGTCTAGAGGATACAATTTCCAGCATCCCAGGTAGCTAAATGGAGCAATACGATCGCTCTCAGGCCAATGAAATTTTAGTGGATGTGATATATGATCTGAGTCATAATCATATGAGGAATGTGGTTGATCTCTACATTCTTTTTCACTTTAGTCAGGCAAGAACCATATTTTGTAATTTTTTCCATCATGATCCATATGTTCAAGATCAACAACCCTGGAAATCAGACATCAATGAGACAGAGGAACCTGGATATATGGAAAAGAGATTCCTTCTTTGTGGAATGCCTGGCGATTAAGCCTGTTTATGAGAGTCAGTCAGTCAATGAATCAAAATGAAAAAGAACACTCTTTCCTAGGAGAGTTACCTGAGTCCCTTCTAAATAGGCTGGATCATTTCCTAATGCAGTTATTATACCAGACTGTCAAAATTCATAACTTTATATTTACATACTTTAAAATTTTAATGATCAGTCAAATTTATTAAAATTTTTGTCTATTCATCTTTTGACACATGGGGTTGCTCTTTCTGACTTCTTCTACCCAAGAAGGGATTGTTAAAGCTCTAATCCCTGGTTTTAATAATAATATTTTTATCATTTAAATATTAAAAGTACTATTGAAAAAAATTACATACAGACATGATAATGAATACAGCTCATTTAATTTTCCCCAATTTTCTTTCTTTACTTTTTAATTAACAATCTAAAATTAAATTACAATAGAGGTCTTTTTTGGCTGTATGTTCTGTGAATTGTAATACATATATAGTTACTTGTATCCCCCACCACAATTAGTAGGTAGAATACTTTGCAAATATTCCCCATTACTTCTCTTTTGTAATCACACTAATCTGCCACCCAAACCCCTGGTAAAGTGTATGTTCTTCTCCATCACGATAGTTCTGCCATTACAAGAAGGTCTTATAAATAGAATCATACTGTATGTGACCTTTTGACAGTTTAAAAGTTTCTGCACTCAAAATATTGCCTTTAAGAGTCACCTAAAATTTTTTTTATATATATCAATAGTTTATTCCTTTTTATTTCCAAGTACCATTACATTATAGGGATGTTCTAATGTTTTTTAAATACATTTTATTGAAGTATATCATTCATACCCGAACATAACATAAACGAGGTATATAGTAAAAGTTATGGATTTACAACAAACATGCATATCATCATACCAGGCTCCCATACATCTCCCCACCACCAACATTTTGCATTGTTGTGAAATATTTGATACAATCTATGAAAGAACATCATCAAAATATTATTACTAACTATAGTCCATAACTTACATTTGGTGTATTTTCACTCAACCCACCCAATTATTAACACCCTATATTATGATTATATATTTGTTTTTGCCCATGAGATAATGTTCTCATTTTTCTTCTGTTAACCACAGTCCATCTTCCACCACTGCATTCCCTGTGTTGTACAGTCCCATGTTCTATACAATCCCCTCAAAGCGTACCCACAGCAGCTCTCATTTTCATCACAGTGCTGTGCTGTTATCACCTCAGTCAATTTTAGATTATATTCATGACTTCAAAAGGAAAAAAAAAAAAGCATTCTTATATTTGTACTTTAATCACAATCTTCATCCTCCACTGAAATCACTGTTATTTATTCCTTAGATTATTTTCTAATAATCTTTCAATTGACATTTACGTCCACAGACTACACCTTTCAGCAACAATCACTTATAAATCAGAAGTGTTAGTTATATTCACAATAATTTGTTACTATCAACTCAATTCATTTCCACACTTTTTCAATTAACTTTATTTATAATGCTACATACATTAATCATCAGCTCACATTCTCAAGCAACATGATTTCCTATACTCTCGAGTTTACCTCTGTGAATTTACTCATAGTATTTAGTTCCTATCAGTGACACCAAACTATATATGTCCTTTTGCATCTGACTTATTTCAAGCAACATAATATCATTTCAGTTCATCTATGTTGTCATTTGCATCCTTATTTCATTTCTTCTTACAGTTGAATAGTATTCCTTTGTATATATATCTAACACATTTTGTTTATCCATTCATCTGTTGATGAACACTTGGGCAGGTTTCATATTTTAGCAATTGTGAATAATGGTGCTATGAACATTGATGGGTAAATGTCAGTTAGAGTGTCCCTGCTTTCAATTCCTCTCTATATTCCTAGTAACAAAATTGCTGGATCATATAGCAGTTCTATTTTCAGCTTCTTGTGATAACTGCCAAACTGTCTTCCACAGATGGTGAGCCATTCTACATCCTCACCAACAGTGAAGGAGTGTTCCTGTTTCTCCACATCTTTCTGTTTTTTTTTTTTTTAACAAATCAATAAATACATATTATTAAAGCATACAATTCATCCAAAGTGTACAATCAATGGTATTTGGTATAATCACATAGCATTCATCATTTTATCATTTCAATCATTATTAGAGCATTTTCATTATTTCAGTAATAATAATAAACAAAAAAAACAGAAAAAGAAGACAATTCTTCACCTTGCTATCTCTCCATGTGTCCCCTGCTCTACATAGCTGCCATTTCTGGCTATTCTTACACAGTCTTAGCTTCATTTATTAAATGGTTTTATTGAGATATATCCATATACCATATGATCTATCCAAAGTGTACAATCAATGGCTTTTAGTATAATCACAATGCTGTGTACTCATCACCACAATAAATTCTAGAATAATTTCATTTTTCCAAAAAGAAAAACTCCACACCATTTAGCATTCCTTCCCAAACCCTACAAAAAAACTAATCTAATTTCATCTTTATAAATTGATTTATATTTACATTTTGTATAAATGGAATCGTACAATATGTAGCACTTTGTGTCTGGCTTCTTTCACTTAACATAATGTTTTTTTGTATTATATTAACATTTTGTAGTATTAACATACATTTGTTCAGTATCAAAGAAAGATGATCTTGCAAATTTTACAATTTTACCCATATTCATATTTCATATGTGGTTTTACTATGCTATGCAATTCCATGCCACATTTTTAAGCTTTCCTTTTAGTAATATACGTGACCTTAGACTTTCCTATTGAACAACTTTTATACCCACATAATAGTATTAATGTATTTTTAAGTGTTTTTATCAAGAAAAGATGCTAGATTTTGTTGAATGACTAGTTACAAACATGATGTTGGGCTTTCACCTCTTCTTTTCATTTCCAAAAATTAACACACATCCTTTTACCAATTCTGCACAAGTTAACCCTCAGCTTTCCATTCTCTGAACTCATTCTATTTTCTGATGACTCATATTCAAGTTAGTAACTCCATGAGATTACACAATATATTTAAATCATAGCACAATCATACAGAATTTATCCTTTTGTGTCTGGCTTGCTTCGTTCAACATAAAGTCCTCCAAGTTCAGGAATGTTGTCATATGCTTCATGACTTCATTTCTACTTAAACCTGCATAATATTCCATTTTATAAATGCTCCACAGTTTTTTTATCCATTCATCAGTTGTTGGACACCTGGCTTGTTTCCTACTTTTGGCAATTGTGAATAACACTGCAATGAACATTGGTGTGCAGATGTCTGTGTCACTGCTATCAGTTCGTCTGGTTACATATCCAGTATTTGTATTGCTGGATCACCTGGCCAATCTTCATCCACCTTCATTAGGAACTGCCAAACAGTTCTCCACAGTGGCTGAACCATTTAACATTCCCAACAACACTGAATAAGTGTCCCTATCTCTCCACGTCCTCTCCAACACTTGCAGTTCTCTGTCATTTTAATAGTCGCCATTCTGATAGGTGTGAAATCGTATTTCATAGTTTGATTTTCATTTCCCTAATAGCTAGTGAAGCTGAACATATTTTCAAGTATTTCTTTGCCATTTGTATTTCTTCTCTGGAAAAATACTTTATTCATGTCTTTTGCCCATTTTTAAAATTGGGTCATTTCTTTTTTTATTGTTGAGTTTTAGCATCTTTTTATATATCATGGGTATTAAACCCTTACCAGATATATTATTTCAAAATATTTTCTCCCATTGAGTCTGCTGCCCTTTCACCATTTTGACAAGTCCTGTGAGGTGCAAATGTGTTTAATTTTGAGGCGGTCTAATTTATCTATTTTTCCTTTTGCTTCATGTGCTTTGGGTATAAGGTCCAAAAAAACCACCACATACCTCAAGGCCTTTAACATCCTTTTCTATACTTTCTTCTAATAGTTTTATAGTCCTGGTTTTTATATTTGATCTATTTTGAGTTGATTCTTGTAGAGGGATTGAGATATGAGTCCTCTTTTATTCTTTTGGATTTGGATGTCCAGTTCTTCCAGGACCATTTGTTGAAGAGACTGTTTTGTCCCATCAACATCGACTTGGTAGGTTTGTCAAAAAACAGTTGGCTGTTGAGGTGAGGGTTTATTTCTGGACTCTCAATTATTTCACTGATTGATGTGTCTGTCTTTATGCCAATACCATGCTGTTTTGACCACTGTAGCTTTAATATGTTTCAAGGTCAAGCAGTGAAATTCCTCCCACATCACTTTTCTTTTTTAGAATGTTTTTTTTTTAACTTTATTTTGTACATTTAATAATTGAAAACATAAGCAATAAAAAACTAAAAAGTAAACACAGATGAATAAATATATACATTTCTCAATTAAATGTAATGGATACATGTAAATTTTTGTTGTTGTTGTTTTGTTTTTTGTTTGTTTTTTTGTTTTTTTTTGTGTGTGAATCAAACAATACATTACACAATATATTTGGCTCATAGTAATGCATTCATACAGTATTTGTCCTTTTGTGTCTGGCTTGCTTCACTCAACATAATGTCGGACTAGTAAGACACGGGAATCTCTTCTCCAGAAAAATAGCAAGAGGACAAGCTGAAACAACCCTGAAAAAGATCTTTTAGAATGTTTTTGACTATTCAGGTGCACTTTTCCTTACAGATATATTTGGTAATTTTCTTTTCTATTTCTGTAAAGTACACTGGTGGAATTTTGATTGGTATTGAATTGAATCAATAAATCAGTGTGAGTAGTATTGACTTCTTCACAATATTTAGTCTTCCAATCCATGAACACGGAATGTCTTTCCATTTGTTTAAGGTTTTCAATGATTTCTTTTAGCATTGTTTTGTAATTTTCTGCATATAGGTCATGTACTGCTTTGGTTAAATTGATTCCTCGGTATTTGAGTCTTTTTGTTGCTATTGTAAATGGAATTTTTTCCCTGATTTCCTCCTCAGATTGTGCACTAAATTACAGAAACATTATTGATTTTTGCATGTTGTTCTTGTATATGCCACTTTTTTAAACTCCTTCATTAGCTCAAGTAGCTTTGTCATAGACATTTCACAGTTTTCTAAATATAGGATCATGTTGTTCACAAATAGTGAGAGTTTTACTTCTTCTTTTCCTATTTGGATGCCTTTTTTTCATGTCTAATTGCTCTACCTAGGACTTCTAGCACTATGTAGCATAACAATGATGACTGTGGACATCCATGTCTTGTGCCCCATCTTAGAGGGAAAGCTTCCAACCTATCCCCATTGAGTACGATATTGGCTGTGGGTTTTTCATACATGGCTTTTATCACATTGAGGAATTTTTCTTCTATTTCTATTGTTTGAAATGTTTTTATCAAGAAAGGATGCTGGATTTTGTCAAGTGTTTTTTCCTACGTGAATTGAGAATTCATGAATTCAATTTGTTAATGTCGTGAATTATATTGATTGATTTTCTTATGTTGAATCACCCTTGCATACAGGAATAAATCCCACTTGGTTGTGATGTATAAGTCTTTTGATATGCAATTGGATTCTCTTTGCACATATTTTGTTGAGAATTTTTGCATCTATGTTCATTAGAGAGATTGATCTGTAATTTTCTTGTAGTGTCTTTATATGGCTTTGGCATTAGGGTGATGTTGGCTTCATAAAAATTGTTGAATAATTTTCCCTCCCCTTCGATTTTTTTGGAAGAGTTTAAACAGGATTGGTGTTAATTCTTCTCAAAATTGTTGGTAGAATTCACCTGTGAATCCATCTGGTCCTGGACTTTTCTTTGATGGGAGATTTATATATATATATGAATTTAATTTTTAAATTTCCTGGTTCTTTGCTTAGATTTTATCTTCTGATTTTTTAGTAGGAATTTATTAGCTTATAATATTTTTAAAATTGATTTTATTTTTTCTTTTTGGGTACAGTTCTATGAATCCCTCCCCCACCCCCACTTGCTGTCTGTGTCCATTCCCTGGGTGATTGATCTTCGGCGTCTGTTTCTTGCCTTCTCTTCTCATTTTTCTCCTCCAGTCTTCACCAGGATTCAATGCAGGGACCTCCAATGTGGGAAAGAGGCACGCTGTCCCTTGAGCCACCTCAGTTCCTGGCTTCTGTCACATCTCTCCTTGACTCTCCACTGTATCTGTTTTTTTTTTTGTTGTGCCAACATCTTGCTTTGTGGCTCGGCTTACCACGTGGGCCTGGCTTGCTGCGCGTCCGCATGGGCCTGTGGCTCACCTGATCGCCTTTTTTTTTTTTTTTTTACCATTTAATAATTGTTTATTTGTAAATCAATAAATAATGTTACACTAAGCCTAAAAATTTAGACAATCAAGACTACATTAGTGGCCACTGGCTCCACCTCATTGTTATAATTTCTTGCATTGCAAGAATCACCATATGTGAGCAAGAGAATACCATCCAGTCCACTCTAGTCCATAGTTCTTCCCCCAATCCAGAGGCGACTGGGATGGTGATGTCCACTCCAACTCCAAGTGAGAGAGGGCTTATATCCCATGGATATGGTGGGTGGGATGATCCTGGCTGCAGATGCAGGCCCTCTCCATTCCCTGGGATGGCCATTTCCCATCGTTGTCTCCTCACCAGGTGACTTGAATGAGTCCATTGATCTGTAGAACTGTGGTCTATGGTTGGTGGCAAGGCTCCAGGATGTGTAAGTTCATTGAGGTTGGTGGGCCACACTGAGGGAGATGTTTGTGTGGGATGTGGTGGGAGGTGTGGGAGGTGGGCAACATGGGAATCCCAGTGGGTTCCGTGTAATATTTTAGGTAATCTAAGCAACTCTTAAAATATATGTATATATATATATATAAATAACATTTTTGTAAGCAAATACACATATATGCATATATATTTATATATCATTTTACAAATGTTTGTATGTATTGTGAGAATTTTGATTTTTACCCATAATAAAAAAAAAAAAAAGACTACATTAGTAATCCATAGGCATTTAGAATGAGATTCAATTTGCACATAGATTTGTTTTGTAAACAGCATAATCACTGCATACATATACTCTGAATGTATATTAAATTACCTCATTTATACTAACTCTCTTAGAAAGGATGTAATCTGCTTAGTTCTAGTTGGAAGTATCATAAATTTTTTATTTTACCAGGAGGTCCCTGGGATCGAACCTGGGTCCTTCCATATGGTAGATGGATGCCCAACCACTTGAGCCATATCTGCTTCCCTGATGGGTGATGTTTAATGACAGATTCAATTTTTTTAAATGTGATTGGTTTGTTAAGTTCTTGTACTTCTTGTAGTGTCAATGTAGGTTGTGTGTGCATTTCTAGGAATTTTTCCATTTCATTTAGAATGTCTAGTTTGTTGGAATACAGTTTCTCATAATATCCTCTTATGATCCTTTTTATTTCTGTGGGTTCAGTCATAACTTCACTCTTACATTGCTGATTTTATTTATTTGCATCTTCTGTCTCTCTCTCTCTTTTTTTTTTTTTTTTTTTTTTTGCTAATCTAGCCAGGGTTTTGTCAATTTTATTGAACCTCTCAAAGAACCAGCTTTTTGTTTTGTTGATTTTCTCTATTTTTTTTCTCAATTTCATTTACTTCTGCTCTAATTTTTATTATTTCTTTCTTTCTGCTTCCTTTGGGAATGATTAGCTCTTCTTTTTCCAGTTTCTCCAGTTGTCCAGCTAGATCTTTGATTTTAGCTCTTCTTTTATAATATAGGTATTTAGGGCTATAAATTTCCCTCTCAAGACTGCCTCCATGATAAGTTTTAATAAGCTATGTTCTCATTTACATTTTTCTCAATATATTTACTGATTTCACTTGCAAATTCCTCTTTTTTTTTAAGATTTTATTTATTCATTCATTTATCCCCCCCTTGCTGCTTGTCTGCTTGTCTCCCCTTGCTGGGTCGTCCTGCTGCGTCAGCTCACCATGCCACGTGGGCTGGCTTGCCTTCACCAGGAGGCCCCGGGAACCAAACCCGGAGCCTCCCATATGGTAAACGGGAGCCCTACTGATTGAGCCACATCCGCTTCCCTGCAAATTCTTCTTTGACTCTGATTATTTAGGAGTGTGTTGTTTAGCCTCCATGTATTTGCAAATTTACGTTTTTCCTGTTTATTATTGATGTCCAGTTTCCCTCCATTATGACCTGAGAAGGTGTTTTATATAATTTCAATCTTTTTATATTTTTTGCGAGCTGCACTGTGACCTAACATGTAGTCTATCCTGGAGAAAGATCCACAAGCACTTGAGAATAATGTATAACCCACTGAGTTTGGGTACAATGTTCTGTATATGTCTGTTAGGTCTAGCTTATTTATCATATTGTTCAAGTTCTTATTTCCTTGTTGATCTTCTGTATAGTTGTTTTGCCTAATGATGTGAGTGGTGTGTTGAAGTTTCTGACTATTATTATAGAGATATCTATTTCTCCCTTCAGTTTTGCCAGAGTTTGTCTCATATATTTTGGGGTACCCTGATTAGGTGCATAGATGTGAATGACTGTCCTTTCTTCCTGGTGGATTTTTCCTTTTATTAATATATAATGGTCTTCTTTATCTCATAACTTTTTTGCATTTAAAGTCTGTTTTGTCTGATATTAGTGTAGCTACTCCTGCTCATTTTGTTTACAATTTGTGTGCAGTATCATTTTCAAACATTTCACTCTTCAGCTGGTTTGTATCACTGGGTTTAAGGTGAGTATCTTGTAAGCAGCATATAGATGGCTCATTTTTTTATCCACTCTGTCAGCCTGTATCTTTTGATTGAGGAGTTTAATCCATTCACATTCAATGATATAACTGTAAGTGCATTATTTACTTCCATCATTTTATTCTTTGGTTTTCATATGTCATCTCTTGTTTTCGTTTGTGTCTTTACTCATTTGGTTACCCTTTCTGCTCTTCTTTCTTCTATACTAACTTTCAAGCTTCTCTCTCCTGTCTTTTACTTTCAGGTTGTATGGTTTCTTTCAATATTTCCTGTGGTGGTGGACACTTTTTTTCAAACTCTCTTAGTTTCTGTTTGTTTGTGAATGTTTTAAAGTTGCCTTCATATTTGACAGACAATTTTGCTGGATAAAGAATTCTTGGCTGGTAGCTCTTCTCTTTAAGTATCCTAATTGTTTCATACCATTGTCTTCTTGAAGTCCTGTTTCTGATGAGAAATCCTCACTAAGCCTTACTGGACATCCCTTTTATGTGATGGTTTGCTTTTCCTTGCTGCTTTCAGAATTCCCCCTTATCCTTGATGTTTGACATTCTGCATAGTATATGTCCTGGAATACATCTATTAACATTTATTCTGATTGGGCTACACTGCACCTCTTGTTCATGTAAGATCATATCTTTCATAAGAGTTGGGAAATTTTCAGCTATTCCTCAAATACTCTTTCTGCCTGTTTTCCCTTATCTTATATTCTGGAACTCCCATGGCACATATGTTGTTGTGCTTTGTATTATCATTCAACTCCCTGTACATCTGCTCTACTTTTTCCAATATTTTCTCTCTTTGTTGTTTACTCGCTTCAATTTCAGCTATTCTGTCTTCTGAATCACTTATTCTTTCGTCAAGAAGAAACACATAAATGTGTTTTGATCTCACCAATTGTATGTTTCATTCCCATAAGTTCTGTCACTTATTTATTCAGGTTTTCAAATTCTTATTTGTGCTTGTTCAGTGTCTTCTTGATGTTCTTTATCTCTTTAGCCATATTATATTTCAACTCATTAATTTGGTTTTGGAAATTTGTGTGCATCTCATTGATTAGTTGTCTCAAATCCTGAATCTCTTCTGTGGCTTTGCTATATTCCTTTCCTTGAGCCATTTCTTCCAATTTCTTAGTATGGCTTATAATTTTTTACTGATGTCTTGGCATCGGATTAGGGTGGTGAGTTTATTCAGATGCCCAATTTCTCTCTTATTCATATGCTTTTAGTGACAGGAGACTTTGTGTTACTGCTATTCTTTAATTATGAGGTCGACCTGTTCTGGGTCTCTAGGATTTTCCTGGTTAGTTGCTCAAATCTGGGCTCTAGACCAAATAATTGGTTATTGACCTACTTCCTAGAGTCTTGAGGAGGGGGACTATAAAGGTCAGCAAAAGCCTCTCATTTGTGTACATTTTATGTCCTCATGTGCACTTCTTTGTTCTACAAGCAGATGATGCTCTTTGGCAGCCCTCTCAGTTCAATGCCTGGTCAGAGTGTCTTTTCTCCAACATGAACCAGATCAGTGTGGCAGAGGTTCCTGCCTGGATGCTAAGAACTTCATAATACAAACTTTCTCAGAGGCAGTTCTCCAACCTTTGATGGCAGCCCCCTCCCTTTTCCTGCATAGAAAGTAATTCCACTCCCCTTTGTATCCTCAAAAACTAGTCCTGTTCAGTAAAGAGGGAGATTGGGATGGTCGTATCTCTTTAGTCCCTTGTTGGTTACCAAGACAAACAATGGTGTGGCCCCATCTGGCTTGGAAAGGCTCATGGGACACCTTCGGCTGTACCCCTCACTCTCCCCTTTCCTGGGGAGGTGTATCCCAGAGGCCCCCTTTGTCTGTAGCTGCCAGCTCCAAGGCCTGAGAATTCAAACGTATCTATAGTGTGGGGGAGGGTGATGGTATTTGCAGCTGCAGCTTTTAACTCACAGATTTGCCATCATGATTCTTTTCCTTTGTCCTTTCCTCTGGGCAGACAGTGTCCAGGCTTACTCTGGAAAACCCTAGAAGATTTTTTTACAGGCCATTTCTGCCAGCAGTTTAGCTATTTTTCTGGGAGAAGAGAAAGTCCTGTATCTTTCTAATCTGCCATCTTCCAGGAAGTCTCTGTTTTTAAAATTATGGTCATTCTATAAGATGTGAAATGGTACCACATTGTAGTTTTGATCTGCATTTCACTAGTAGCTAGTTATATTGAACATTTTTCATGTGCTTTTAGGCCATTTGTATTTCCTATTTGATAAGTGTCTATACAAACCTTTTAAGCGTTTATTAATTAGGTTGCTTATATTTTCAACTTTCAGTTGTATGAACTCTTTATATAACATGGATATCAAACCCTTCTCAGACATGTGATTTCCAAATACACTCTGCCATTGAGTAGGCTGCCTTTTTACTTTCTTGACAAAGTTTTTTGAAGAAAAATAGTTTACTTTGAGGAAGTAACATTTATCTATTTTTTCTTTTGTTGCTCATGCTTTTGGTGTAAAGTTTAAGAAAGTTTCATCTACCACAAGATCTTTTTTTTAACAAATCAGTTTTATCGATATATTAATAAAGAATAAATCCATACAAAGTGTAATTGGTGTAATCACATATTTGTGCATTCATCACTTCAATCATTCTTAGAGCACTTTCATTATTCCAATAACAATAGTAAACAAAAAACAACAAAACAAAGCAAAACTCATCATTTCTTAATATCTCTATGCTTCCCCTGCTGTACATAGATGCTATTCTTTTTCCTTCTTTCCATTTATATTTTGTGAAAACTGTCTTACATATGCAATATCACCCATATTCACGGATTACATGATGTTTTACTATCATATACAGTATCATATTACAGTTCTTAGTTTTCCTTCTAGTAATATGCATGACCTTAGACTTTCCCTTTCAACCACTGTTATATCCATATAATAGCACTGATAGTTACAAATACCCTGATAGGCTTTAACTATTTCTATTCATTTCCAAAGATTTACAAAAAACTTTTATTACCGGGAAGCGGCTGTGGCTCAATCAGTAGGGCTCCCGTTTACCATATGGGAGGCCCCGGGTTCGGTTCCTGGGGCCTCCTGGTGAAGGCAAGCCTGCCCGCACGGCGTGGTTAGCTGACCCAGCGAGCACAAGCAGCAAGGGGGGGATAAATGAATAAATAAATAAAAATCTTAAAAAAACAAACAAACAAACAAAAAAAACTTTTATTACCAATTCTGCACAGATTAGATCTCAGCTTTCCATTTTCTACCTTCCTTCTAATTTCTGGTGACCCATACTCTAATTTTTAACTCCATGAGTTTACACAATATATTTGTAAATATAATAGAGCAATTATAAAGTATTTGTCTTTTCTTTCTGGCTTACTTCATTCAATATAATGTGCTCCAGTTTCACGGATGTTAATCATATGCATCACAACTTCATTTTTTCTTACCACTGCATAATATTCCATTGAGTGTATATACCACAATTTGTTTATCCATTCATCAGTTGATGGACACGTAGGTTGTTTCCAACTTTTGGCAACTGTGAATAATATTGCTCTGAACATCAGTGTACGGATGTCCGTTCATGTCTCTGCTTTCAGTTCTTCTGGATATAAACCTAGTAATGGCATTGCCAGGTCACATGGCAAGTCTGTATTCAACTTTCTTAGGAACTGCCAAACAGTCCTCTACAGTGGCTGTACCATTTACATTCCCAGAAAGAGTGAATAAGTGTTCCTATCTCTCTACATTCTCTCCGACATTTACAGTTTTCTGACTTTTTAATAGAGGCCCATCTAAAAAGTATGGAATGATATGACATTGTAGTTTTGATTTGAATTTTTCTAATCACTAATGATGTTGAACCTTTTTGCGCATGTTTCTTTGACATTTTTATTTCTTCTTTGAACAATTTTCTTTCAAGTCTTTTGGCCATTTTCTATTTGGGTACTTTTTCTTTTTATCATTGAGTTGTATGATCTCTTTATATATCATGGATATTAAACTTTTTTGGATATGCAATTGCCAAATATTTTCTACCATTAAGTCAGCTTCTTTTCCACGCTTTGGACGAAGTCTTTTGAGGTGCAAAAGTGTTGAATTTCGAGAAGGTCTACTCATCTATTTTTTTCTTTTGTTGCTCATGCTTTGAGTATAGTGTTTAAGAAACCACCACTTACAAGATTTTGAAAATATTTACCTACATTTTCTTCTAGGAGTTTTAGGGATTTTGCTTTTATATCTATATTCTAGATCCATTTTGAGTTAATTTCTGTATAACATGTAAGATAGGGGGTCTTTATTTTGAATAGATTGTTCTGGCCCAGCTTGGAGGACTTGATCACTTTGTCAAAAATCACTTGACTGTAGATGTGAAGGTATATTTCTGAGTCCTCAATTGGTCAATGTGTCTGTCTTTATGCCAGTATCATGCTGTTTTTACCACTGTAGTTAAAGGCTTTAAAGTCTTTAAGAGACAATCCTACAACTTCGTTCTTGTTTTTAAATTTTTTTTTTGGCTATTTGGGACCCCTTACCCTTCTAAATAAATTTGATCATTGTTTTTTCCATTTTGGAAAAAGGCTGTTGGAATTTTTATTGGAATTGCATTGAATCTGAAAATCAGTTTGGGTAGAATTGACATCTTAACGATATTTAGTCTTCCAATTCATGAACACAGAATGTTCATCCATTTATTTATATCTTCTTTGATTTCTTTTAACAATGCTTTTTAGTTTCTGACTGCACATCTTTTATGTCCTTGGTTAAGTTTATTCCAAAATATTTTATTGTTGCAGTTGCTGATTGGAATTTTTTCCTTATTTCCTCCTCAGATTGCAAATCAGTCATGTATAGAAAGGCATATTAATCTTGTATCCTGCCACTTTGTTGACCTTGTCTATTAGTTTTATTAGTTTTTTAGTGGATTTTTCAGGAGATTCTAGCTCTATGATCATATCAGCAAATAGCAAAAGCTTTACTGCTTCCTTCTTTATTTGGATGTCTTTTATTTCTTTATGCAATATAATTGCTTTAGCCAGAACATCTACCACAATATTGAATAACAGTGGTGACAGTGGTCATTCTTGTCTTGTTCCTGAACTCAGTGGGAAGCTTTCAGTCTTTAACCTTTGAGTACAATACTCATTGTAGGATTTTCATTTATGTACTTTACCATTTTGAAAAAGCTTCCTTCTATTTCTTTCTTGTGGAGTGTTTTTGTTTTTTTGTTTTTTTCCAGGAAATGGTGCTGCATTTTGTCAAATACCTTTTCTGCATGAATTGAGAGTATCTTGTGATTTTTCTTCAACTTATCAATGTGGTTTATTACACTAATTTTCTGGTATTGAACCACACTTGCATACATGCGATAAAACCTACTTCATCATAGTGTATAATTGTTTTAATGTGCTTTTGGATTCAGTTTGCAAGTCTTTTGTTGAAGATTTTTGCATCTCTATTCATTGGAGATATTTGTAATTTTCCTTTTTTTGGTAGTATCTTCATCTTTTCTTGTAGAATCTTTACATGATGATGGTTTCATAGAATGAGTTTGGTTGAATTCTTTCCTGTTCAATTTTTTGGAAGAGCTTCAGCAAGGTTGGTATTAGATTGTTTTGAATGATTGCTAAAATTCATATGTGAAGCCATCTAATTCCAAGATTTTCATCTTTGGGAGGATTTTGAAGACTGTTTTAATCTCTTCACTTGTGATTGTTTTGTTGATCTCTTCCATTTCTTTTAGGGTTACTGTATGTGTTTTGTGCATTTTTAAGAATTTGTCCATCTCCTCTACATTGTCTACGTTTTTTGGCATACAGTTGTTCATAGTATCCTGTTATGATATCTTTTATTTCTGTGGGGTAAGTGATAATGCTCCACCTCTCATTTATGATTTTATTTTTTTGAATATTCTCTCTTTTTTCCTTTGTCAGTCTAGCTAAGAGTTTGTCAATTTTGCTCATTTTCTCAAAGTAACAACTTTTGGTTTTGTTGATTCTGTTTTTTTTTTTCTCAATTACATTTATTTCTACTCTGACCTTTACTATTTCTTTCTTTCAGCTGGTTTGGATTTATTGTGCTCTTGTTTCTATTTTGCCCATGTGCTAGTTAGATCTTCAATTTCAGCTCTTATTTCTTTTATAAAGTAAGCATTTAGTGCTATAAATTTCCCTTTTAGCACATCCTTTGCAGTGTCCCAAAGGTTTTAATATATTGTGTTCTCATTTTCATTTGTCTCAAGATATTTGCTGCATTCTCTTGCAATTTCCTTTTGGACTCACTGATTATTTAAGAGTGTGTGTATATATATTTATGAATTTTCTCTAATGGTAATACTTCCTTCATCCATTTTGGCCTTTGGCTTTTTGTTGTCTTATTATCTATTATCTATCTTTTTACCCTATAATTTACCCTGCCTAATAATCTTCATTTCTACACTCTTCCCAGGTCTTTCACTTTTTTTTTTCCTTTCAGGCTGTCGCACTCCCTTTTGTATCTCCTGTAATTCTTGTCTTTTGGTAGCATATTCTATTAGTTTTTGTTTGTCTGTGAAAACTTTGAACTCCCCTTTATTTTTTCAGAACAGTTCTGTTGGATATGGAATTCTTGGCTAGCAGATTTTCTCTTTCAGTACCTTAAAAACATGATACCACTTTCTGCTGTCCTCCGTGGTTTTTGATGACAGGTTGGCACTTAATCTTATAGAGGTTACCTTGTATGTGATGCTTTATGTTTCTCTTGCGGCTTTCAGAATCTTATTTTTTTCTCTGATATTTGTCATTCTGAAGAGTAGGTGTCTTGAGTTTGTTCAATTCAGATTTTTTCTGTTTTGGGTGTATTGAATGCTTATATATTGATATTTATGTCTTTCATAAGGATTGGAAAGTTTTCAGTCATTATTTCCTCAAATATTCTTTCTGCCCATTTTCCATTAACTTCTCCTTCTGCATATATTTTTGCATTGCTTGTTGTCATTCAATTCCCTGAGACCCTGTTCCATTTTGTCCTTTCTCTTTTTCTGTTCCTCTGTATTTTCTAGTTCAGATGTTCTGTCTTTGAAATCACTAATTCTGTCTTCAGGCAAATCAAATCTGTTCTTATGTGCCTTTGATGTATTTTTACTTTCATCCATCATGTCTTTCATTCCTGTAAGGACTTTTACTTTTCTTTAGAGACTTTCAAATTATTCTTTATGTTCACCCAGCGTTTTTTTTTAATATCCTTTATCTCTTTAGTTATATTTTCTTTCAATTATTTAAATTTATTTAAGAGATTTCTATGATTATCATTGATTAATTGTCTTTAACCCTGTATCTCTTCAGGATATTTGGTTTGTCCCTTTGGCTGGGCCATGTCCTCCTGTTTCCTAGTATGGCTTGTAATTTTTTCCTGATGTCTAGACATCTGAATATGTTGGTGAATTTACTCTGATGCTCAATTTCCCTCTTTTGCCCAGTTACAATTTTTTAACAGCTATTTTTTGATATTTGGTAGAACTTATCCTAAGTCTTTAAAATTGCTCATCTTAAGTTATCAGAATCATGCCAGGATCTCACTAATGGAGAACAGATTTTCTCTACAAGTTAGAGAAGAGAGTCCCAAGTGCAGTTTTTATCCATTCAATTTCCAGATTGGCCAGCAGATGGCACTTGTTGGCACACCTTTCCCGGGAAATGTATATCTCTCTGTTTACCTTTGTTTTGTTCTGGTCCAAGCCAAGATTCAAAGCAGGCTCTGCTGGCTGAATTCACTGAAGAAAAGCTCCTTGACTAACCCTCCTTTTTCCTTTGTAACAGCTAACAGGGATGAAGGTGCCTGCTCTCCTCTCAGTCAGCTGCAATAAACCAGAGATTTTGCCCTGCTTAACGTATTGAGGTGGGCAATGGGGACCCTTACTGGCAGCTAGGAGGTTTAGTAACTCACAGTTTTTTGTTTCAGGTTCTTTCTCTCTGTTCATCATCCTCCTAGGAGTTGTAAAGCACTGCCATGGTCTGCTGACCCCCAAAGCAGGTCCCTAAGGCAGCTTTTGGCTTTTTCTCTGTTATGTTTTGAGAGAGCTGAGACTTACCTGAGCCATCATCCCTCTATGGTCTATAATATTCTTTTTAATTTTTACTCTCATGTTTTTCCTGCTAGTACATTGAAATAAGATTGATTATTGCCTGTTTTCACTGAATCCTGGGCACTTATAAAACTTGCTTATTAGTTCCAATAGGTTATTTTTTGTGTAGATTCTTGAGAAGTTTATATTGAAATCATGTCTTATGTGAATGGGGAAAATGTTAGTTATTTTTATGATCACTCAGTGTTTTATTATATTTTATCACTTTGTTCAATAACTAAGTGTGTTTGGAGTAGACATTCTTTCCCTGTACCCAATCTTAGGGTTTAAATGCAAACTTTAAACATTAAGTATGATTTTAGCTGTAGAATTTTTGTAGATGATCTTTATTATTTTGAGTTTCCTAGTTTGCTAATAGTTATTAAAGTGAATGCGTGTTGAATTTTATTGAATGTATTCCTACATCAATTGCTATAATATTATTAGTTTTTCTTATTTAGAAATTTAATATTTGGAAAACATAGATTGATTTTCCAATCATGACCCATTTGTGCTATCTCAGTAAAAACATTACTTGATCTTCACTCATTAATCTCTGTATTTGTTGCTGGATTCAAGTTAATATATTTTTAAGAATTTTTGTATCTATGTTTGTGAAAGTTATTTTTGGTAGTTTACTTTTCTACTCCCATCTTTATTTGGTTTGTTATTGGGAATGCTGTCCTCAGGAAATGATTCTTACAAATGACTGTAGAGCACTGATGTCATTCTTCTTTAAGTCTTTTTGTATTTGGTAGAATCTGCCAGTGAATTTATCTGGGCCAGGAAAAGTCCTTCCCTGAGGGTTAGTATCTACAAATTCAATTTCTTTACAGTTAAGGACCTCTTTATTGTATTTATTTAAACTTCAGTGAATTTTGTTAATTTATAGTTTTGGAGTAATTGTTTCATTTCATCTAACTTATCCATTTTATGTTTATGTTTGTCCATAACATAATTCCCTTATTTTTCTTTAAAGATCCTTAATGTCCTTAATGTCCCACATTGGTAATTTAGTTCTGTTATCCCTTTTTCATTGCTATCAGTCTTGCATTTCCAAAATTGACAATTTACAAGAGTTTCAATGAATTTCCTCTCTACTCTCTTTGCAATAGACTTTCACATATTTCTGGGTGTTCTTTGTGTGACTTAACACAGGTAGTGTTTTTCCTAGGGCATTTCAATTGTTTTTCCCACCGTACCAGCTGTCTACAAGCATTTTATCTGCTTTCAAGACAAATGATAGAAGCATGAGCCTGAGAAGTTTCCCAGCATAGTCTTTCAGACTTCCACTTTATATATTGGCACTAAAAAACATTCACCCTGTGCTGGTGTGACTGGTTTGTGGGCCCCAGAAAATCTTGTTCTTAAAGCAAACCCATTCCTGTGCCTATAAACCCACTGTTGATAGGAAGTTTTTATTGGATACAGTTAATGGACCTGTTGATTAGATTCTTTCAGTTAAGTGCCTTTGATTAGATTGTAGAAACCCAAGGTGGGTCTTAGTTCTCTTACTGGAGTCCTTTATAAAGGAAGGAATAAAATATACAGACACAGGAAAAAAGCTGCAGAGACAAAGACAGAAGTCCTGGATCCAGGAGCCTGGAATCAGCAGAGCATAGATGCATAGAAAAGGGCCTCAAAGAAGCTGACAGTGAAGGCCCACAGAGAGCAAGAAGCTGAAGCAGTGAGGCTGGGAGAATAGGAGAGAGACTAGCTGATTCTTTCACGTGCCTGAGTACCCAAAGCTAAGCTCCAGGAGAAGGTGAGCCTTGAGGGGAAGGCAGCAAACACCAGAGCTGCCATTGTGTCTTGCCAAATGGCAGGGGTCCAGGCTCACCAGCAGTATGTGCATAGGGGTTACCTTGCTCCCTCTGGAACAGGGCCAGGGGCCGACAATGGAGGAAAAGCTGACACACTTCATGTTGGGGAGGGGTTGGGAAGGAACAGCAAGGCTGCTATAAGCTTATTCTATTGCTTTTGAAGCTGAGTTTTCTTGATTTAGCATTTGCCCAATTAATGCAGCCCTTTAATTGTTTATCACGGTTTTGAGGAAGTTTACTGTCTTTAAGATTCTTCTGTCACTATTACATGAGCAGGGTTGAAACAACAGCCACACTCAGAGAAGACCCCCAGCAATCTGAAGTAGCTAATAAAAGCAGTGGTTAGCAACCAGACAGCACAGGCCTGGAATTTGTAGGACTTGGTCTTTATGTCCCACCCTGACATTGACAACCTGTGCCAGGAGCCAGAGCTGCAGTCCCAGTGCTGTCTGCCTTGAGGATGGCAAATGCGGCATTTTTTCCACTGCAAAAAGACTAGAAGCCACTGATATTTACTGAAATTTAGCATCCTCTTCTTCCTGTTCCTCCCTTGATACTGCACAGTTTCACTAGACTAAGTTAAAAATAGTTGATTCATATGAAATATTATGTCCCCAATATAACAGAGTTATAATCATTCATAAATCTCCTAATCATGATACTTCTACTTCTTTTATTTGAACCTATAATTTTCAATTTGCCTGTTATATATATTTCTCAGAAATATAAAGCCTTTGGATTGTTCCTATGCCAGGGGAGCTCTAAAACCCAGCAGATATGCAGCCAGCTCCTACTATCCAGTTCTTTGGGCCTTCCCTGGACAACTGAAAAAATGATGATGATGGATCAGTGCCATCCCAAAAGCAAGAAATATCTTCAATTATAAGTAAAACAATTCCATTCTTCTACCCCATAATATGTATGTCTCTTCTCAGCCTGAAGAAGTCAGAATGGACTTTGTCCCAAATCCTTCAAGATTAAGGAATGAACAACAAAGGGGGCTAGTCTTACCACTGACTAAAGCAGATTTAAGGGAAAATTGATTTAGGAAGAAGCAGCAATATGTGTAAGGGCTTCAACTTTTATCACTCAGTATTAATTAAGCATCTATTAAAGATATGAGACTTTTCAAAGAACAATATAGAAAGACTTGGCCTCTCTTAGAGAAGGCCATAAATAAAATAATCAATAATAATAATTAATAATAATTTATTCAAATGCCCCTGCAAGTTCAATAATTCTTTTGACGGAGGGATTGATTCCTGGAGATTTTTTACTCAACTATCTTCCCACAATCCTTCCTTTGATTGTGTTTCTGCTTTCAATTTTATTGATTTCTTTTCTTATAATTACTATTTCCTTCATCTCCAAGTTTTGGGTTTTCTTTTCTCATCTTTTTCTAGTTTCCTTACATGGACTATTATATCATTAAATTTAACATTTCTTATTTCCTAATATATACATTTGATGTTATAAATTACCCATTAAAAACTGAGTTAAATATATTTCACAAATTTAATATGGTTTCTTCCCATATTGTTCAATTTTAAACATTTTCTAATTTCCCTTGATATTTCTTCTTTGAACCATACGTTATTTAGGAGTCTGTTGTTTAATTTCTCAGTTTTTAGAGATTTTCTTATTATTATTTTCTTATCTCATTTTATTCCATTAGAATATGGTAAAATTCCTTGTATGGTTTCATTTTTTTACATTAGTGAAGATCTGTTTCATTACTGAGTAAAAGTCCATTTTGATGAATATGTTATGGAACAAGGTTTCATGCCTGTTTCACAAAGACTCCGGTGCCATTACTACAGGAGTTCAAGAAAAGAAAGAGTTTTAATGCAAGGTTGACCCAATTGAAGGCAGAACTCCCTGGCTCAATTCTGTCTCCCAGAGTCTAAAGAGATTAAGTAACCATGACAATAACAAGTATAAGCAGCTATAATGTCCTGTAAAGGAATGGAGCTAAGCCTAATTATCCTTTAAAATAACAAATAAAACCTCTGTAGTCACTGGTTACAAAAGTTCCATTTTCAATTAAAGATATTTTTTAATATGTGCTTTCTGTATGTAATGGTTTTTGGTCATTCTTTTTTGACATATATGAAGCTTTTCCTTTGTTCAAAAATTTTTGTATTTTTTTGTATAACCTTACATGTTGTTCTAGGCATTACTATTGCATCTATATCTATTGCTATGTTAAAAATGTCACAAACTTAGTGACTTAAGCCAAAACAATTATCTCACAGTTTTCCAGGTAAAAATTCAAGGCAAAATGTGACAGAATTTTCTGCTCATAAATCACAGAAAGCCAAAATCAAGGTGTCTTCAAGGTTATGTTTCTTGATGGAAATATTGTGATAGAATCCACTTCCAAGTTCATTCAAATTTTTGGCAGAACCCAGCTCATTTCAGAGATGGTAGTGTCTGCTTCCTTGCAGATTCTCAATTAGGGCCTCACTTGGGTCTTTAATGTCACCTGTATTTACTCTCACATGGCCACCTATATCTTCAAAGCCAGCATCATTGCATTGAGTCCTTCTTACATATCAAATTTTTTTTATTTCTACTTTGGCCACCAGCCAGGTAATGCTCTCTGATTTTGAGGGCCGATGCCATTACATTGTAGCATGGATAATTCCAGATAATATTCCTATTTTAAGGTCAACTGTGCCAACTAAAACATAAGCATGGGAGTGATCAATTTTATTTATCATGTTCTGCACATTAGAGCATAAAATTTATGGTGGAGCATTTATAAACATTTTTCTTGCTACAACTGTATGCATTAATTTTCACAGTCATCTTTCAATCACTAATGTTCCATTTTAAGTTGAATGTAGAAATTTTACCAATGCATTGATCAATTTCTTTTTCAATTTTGATTTTAGTTGTCTTAAGTTTTAAGATTCACATCTGTTATCAACCCTATGAAACAATACTGTATTTTTTTGTGCTTCAAGATCCAAAATATATTGAAGAAATCGAGGAAGAATAATCTATTATATTAACACAAGTTTAGGATTTTTTTGCCATTCTTTCATTAAGGGTATTCCAGGATTCTTTATAGTATCATTTACTCTCTGTTTGAATAACTTCATTAACTATTATGTTACCAGTGTGTTAGCAGTGAATTCTTCCATTTTAATTTATCTGACAATACCTTTATTTCACTTCATTCCAATATTTGTCAGGATACTCCATAGTAACAGAACCAACAGGGAAGCTAGCATGTCTGAACTTCACTGAGCAAACTCCTATCTGGATTCTCTAATAAAGGTGATGTTGAAGTCCTAACTCTGAATACCCCACAGGAAAATGCCTGGCTGGAAGTACCAGGAAGAGCATGCATTGATGTTGAGGCAGAGATAAACCCCTCAATTGTCAGTTGTAAGACCTCAAACTGATTGGATGAGATTACCCCAAACTGCAAAAAGCAATCTTTCTTTCTTGATTATGGATGCAATTAACTGATTGTAATGCAAATTCCATCTACAATAAACCTTCATAGTAAAAAGTAGACGAGTGTTGGACCCAACAACTGGACCCAATAACTTAGAAAGTTGACCCATGAAATTAACCATCACATT
The DNA here is from genome assembly GCA_026826555.1 of Tolypeutes matacus. Lineage (NCBI taxonomy): Eukaryota > Metazoa > Chordata > Mammalia > Cingulata > Chlamyphoridae > Tolypeutes > Tolypeutes matacus. The sequence goes on from JAKSZT010018048.1 coordinate 1,347,197, forward strand.
ACTGAAGGATATTTTTTGCTTATAAAAATTCTGGATTGAATTATGTATTTGAATCTGGTTGAAAAGGGACATTTTAGGTTGTACATATGTTACTAGAATAACAAATTTAAAAAAACTTAGGACCTTATAACACAGTGAACACTAATGTAAACAAAGAATATAGTTAATAGTGTAAGTACAATAATGTTTCATCAATTTCAACAAAGTTACCACAATAATGCAAAGTGTTAATAATAGGGAAAGTTACATGTGTGAGGAGAGATTATGTGGGAACTCTGGATTTTTGGCATGGTTTTTCTGTAAACCTACAACTTCTCTAATAAAAAAGAACTCTGAGAAGAAAAAAAAAAAAAATTCTGGATTAACCATTATTTTCTATCTGCCATTTAAACATTTGTTTCCACTTCCTTTTGGCCTCCATGGGTACTAATAAGTATCCACATTCATTTGAAACATTGTTTCTTCTTATATAATGTATCATGCTTCTTTAGCTGCTTTCAAGATTTTTTTTCTTTTTCTTTAGAATATGGAAATTTTATTATGATGTGTCTAAGCACATATTTCTTTGGTTTCATCCTTGGTTTCTTTAGCTTAAGGAAATAATAAATGGTTTTCTTTCTCCTAAATTGGGCACATTAAAATCATAGGTCCTTCAATTTTTTTCCCCACTGTATTCTTTCTCCAATATTTTAGGCTTCCTGTGATATGAAGGTAAGGCATTTTATTACTGCCCCACAGGTCCTTAAGACTGTGTTTATTTTATTTTTTGCGTTTTTGCACCTCTCTTGTTAAGATTGTATATCTATTTATCTATCTCCAATATTCTGACATTTCCTCTGTGATCTCCATATTATTTTGTAGCCTGTTTTTTTTTTTTTTTTTAGACTTCAGATAATGTATTTTTGTGTGTGTGTCCAAAATTCCCCTTTGATTCCTCCTATTTCTCCTCTTAGTCTTTCTAATTTCCATTAATTTCAAGAGTGTTTACCCTTACTTATTTGACCAATTTTGTTACTGCTTTAAATCTTTGTCATACAGTTTCGACATTTATGTCACCTTAGTATCAATCTTTTTTAAAATGTTCTTTCCCTTTACAAGTTGAAGTTTAACTTGTTCTTTATATTCCAAGTAGTTTTGCATTGTATCCTACATATTTAAAATATTTTATAATGTAACTCTAGCCTTGTTAAATACTATGGAGAATACTGAAATTTTTGATGTCACAGAAATCCTCCCAGTTGCATCTATGGTGCAAGTTCTGACCAGGCTGCATTTCAAGAATCTGTATAGAAAAACTGGGTGAGTTTTAAGATTTCACTTAATTTTATGTATTTCATTTAACAAATTCTATGATGATTTCATAAATAGGATTTTTATTTGTTTTTTTTTTTCATATCAGATATAAGTTATGCTATAGAGACTAAAATGAAGGCATAAAGCAAAACAAATATCAAATATATATATATATATGATTGTTACTTTATTTCCTCCTTCAAGTGTGTATGGATATAGCCACTCTAAATCTAAGTAACAGTTATTTGAGCAATTATTTCTATAAATAACAATGTAAGGTTATGGAAAGCACATATTAGGACATTGCTGATTTTGGAAAATCTACATGGTCATATATTTTGTTATATCCAAAATGTGTGATCATGCAGCTTCTAGATTTTGAAGCAATGTTATATATGAAAATGCTATGACATGCTTAAGCTTGGTAGATGGCTAAAAAATCATTGTCAGGCCAGATGAGTACAGAACAGTAGACCTTGGAATAATATAAGCACAGTACAGTATTGATGGGATCACTGCACTTATAAAGAATGGAGAAAAGGTGGTTAATAGGAAGAAAGAAGATATTGAATGCTAGAGTGTGGATAGTGAGGAAATGCAAAGTAGGTGTATCTTGCCTTTGATAATAGTTTATCACATTTATAGTTAAATGTGATCATCAGCCTGGGGACATTTTGGGGGTAAGTAAGAGGAATGTACAGATTTGAGGTATATTATGGAAAATATTAAACATTATTGTTGATTTGAAATTGTGTTTAATATAAACAGTAGTCCAGAGGAAAACTTTTGATTTGTAGAGGTGACAGAATGAGAAAGTCAAATGAAAGTTGTGAGCAACATAAAGCCAGAAGTAACCAGTCTCTTTTCATACTGAATGCAAGTTAAAGCTTCATGAAAGAGAAGAACCTGATTTTTTTGGCAATTTAAATCTGGGTATCTAGGAAACATTGATATTACTTTTGAAAATATACGGTAATATATAAGAGATTTTTTGCATGTTTGTATGTAGAAGAGGATGATAATCTCTGTGTTGAACATGCTGATATTAAAGTAATAATATATTCAAATGAATTAGCTAACTAAGATCATAGATACAGATAGGCAAAAGTTCAAATTAAAGGGACAGGTGGAAATAATACATGTCTTCATATGAAAAGGGAAATGTAGAGAAATGAAGAGTAAATGGAAATGTTATTTGAAAAAAAGGAAAAGTGAAATTGTAACACTAATGAGACATATGATGATAAGAATGTAGGCACTTAAGGTAAAGAAAGTAAGAGGAATATCTACAGATAGTTTTATATAGATATAGAAATAGAAATAAAAGCAACTATAGATAAAAAATAATATAAAATATATAGATGTTATATATATTGATATAGGTATAGATATAGGTTTCATGATAGCTATGGATATGAACATAGGTAATATGACCACAGATACAATATTTACTTAAGACAGGTCCATTTATAACACTTATACCATTGTTATTAACAGTTCTGTTTTGCTCTCAGAAATGCTATATTAAGATGATAATTTTTTATTTTCCCAATAAAAAGATTGATGTAATATATGCATGGACATAGCACTAAGTATATGTATTTGTGTGCCTACATGTACCTTTCTATATATATGTTTATATATGTGTGTGTGTACTATACAGATATATATCTCGATGTAGAAAGTCTTTCTATGAATTCTTCCAGTTATTCCTATGAACTTATTTGAAATGGAGTGATAAATAAGTTCTTTGTTAATATTTTGTTTGGTGTAATCATGTTTTATGACATAAAACCTTTTGAGTGCTTCTTTAAATTATGTGTTTCACAAACTGTAGATGATGGGGTTTAATATTGAGGTGAAAATCACATACAGCAGAGAGATGAGCCTGTCTCTGCCTGGGGAGTGTTGACTGAAGGAGAACAGACGAAGGTGAATATTATGGTGTCATAAAACAGACCACAAGCAGATGGGAAGCACATGTGGAGAAGGCTTTGCGCTTCCCTTTGGCTAACTAGATCTATAGGTGGTTGATATAATGTAGATATAAGAGAAAAACGTGGTCAGAAAGGCACAGATTGCTAAGATCCTTCCTACCACTAAAACAAGCATCTCTGCCACATATGCAGAAGAACAGGAAAGCGTCACCACTGGCGGGATGTCACAATAATACTGATTAACCTGATGGGTCTTACAGAAAGACAGGCAGAAGGTGATCACCATATGAAGAAGGGAATGAAGACACCCCGCTGCACAGGTTCCAAGCGTCAGCTGGGCACAGCGTACCTTGGTCTTGATGAGGGTGTAACAAAGGGGGAAACATATGGCCACATAGTGGTCATTAGCCATGATGGCAAGAAGGAAGACCTCGGTCCCTGCCAGTGCCATGAGAAAATAGAGCTGCAAAGCACACCCAAAAAACGAAATCCTTTGCTTCTCAGTTAGGGAGTTTACAAACACCTTGGAAACAGTAGCTGACCTGCAGAATATGTCTAAAAGAGACAAATTTGCCAGAAAATAATACATGGGTGTGTGCGGCTTTTTCTCATTACTGATGGCCAGGAGAATGGCAACATTTGTCAACAAGGTGAACTGATAAATGACAGCCAAAACCACAAAGAGAGGATAGCACACCTCAGCAAGATCAGAAAGCCCTAAGAGGAAAAACTTCATGGTGGTGAGAATGTAGATGTCCATCTCCTCTCTCCACACAGGTCTTTCTGGAGCAAATGAAACAAACATACAAAGGTTAGGGTCAAAAATTTAGGAGCCTAGTGAGGATCAATACATGGAAAATAGTTTGTTCCTGGTTGAGGATGAATTGTGTTAGCTCTATTTTAATTACAGATATTAAATTATTAGAAATACTGATAAAAACATCCCACCATTTATTATATTTATGGAATATTCATCTCAGTTCTTTAACAAGAAGGTGAAGCTGTTGTTGATCCTTCAGGAGCCTTTGTGTTTTCACATTTCAGTAAAAGTTGTTGGTCCATCCTCCACATCTACTTAGGCACTTTCTATTTTTGCCTTGTATTATCTCATGGATCATAGTTTTATACATTGTCTAAACATTAAGTTTTATTAAGAGAGAAAATGCATATTATTTTTTAATGTAAATATTAATAACTGTTGGTAAATAGCAGGCAGATTGGTATGTAATTTTTAAGTGAAATCAGAGTGAATTAGGGAGACAGGCAAGAACATGTCAGTTTAAGTGGGTGGGCATCATCTCTCTCGCAATAGACAGAGGATTGGGGACAGGATCCTGCCCAAGTGAGCTGTTCTTGGAGCTCACGGAGCAAAGCGGGAGACTTTGGGGCATCAGTCTGGAGAAAGCTGGGCAGGGAGATAGATTGCTCAAGATAAAACCGGGAGTTTTTAGCCCTGTACCTGGAAATCATGACAGCTAAGCCCCACCCTCAGCGCAAAGGTCCAGGGTGAGCCCCGACTCCCACCAGCCACCCAGCCAAGAAGGAACATTCTCCGAGAATGGGAGGGTTCTGGCAAGGGGGCAGTGAGGGGCTTCCTTTCTGTGGGTTTGGTTACCTGGGCCCCCTTTGACCTTTAGGGAGCACACCAGCCGGCTCAAGGTGGCACCAGTCAGAGGGGAGAGGCGAGTATGCTGAGGAAGCCTGATTTACCTAGTCACGGATCAATGGTGTGGACGGAACAGTAGAGATTCGTGAGTGTTAAGGCTGCCGGTGGTGGTTGGCACAGACGGCTGAGCCCTGCGGTTAGGGAGGAAAAATAAAATAAAATAAAACGGCCATTTGGAGCCGCGAGCAGGGCGAAAAAGTTTTATTTTCTGGAGATCTGGCTGCCTGGCAACCCTTGGACCTTGTGTGAAAAGAACAACCGAGCTAATCTGCACCCGGTGAACGGGGGGTGGGGGATTCTGGTCGGGGAACGGAGCTGATTTTCCTAGCGGCCCGGGAATAAGACCCGGGCCGCTGAGGAGCCAGGAAGAAGGGACACTTCCCAAAACAGGGAGGGTTCTGTTGGAGGACAGGAAGGGTATTTTTTATTTTTAGACATTGATCTGGCTGCCTGCACCGCCCCATAGCTTTGGGGAGCAGATAAGCCGACCTGAAGCAGCATCAGGCTGAGAGCAGACATGAATCTGCAGTCAAACTGATTTACTTAGCAGCCCGGTGACGCTGGAGCTCGGCTCCAGAAGGGGCGGAATCGGCCGTCTTTAGCACTCCTCACTGACTAACATCAGAGCTACAGCTAACCTGGGGAGTCCAGAAAGTGGGATGTCCTTGATTAATTTCCACGGGCCCAGCTACGGTCCCATCCATAAGGGAGTTGGTCTAGAGGAGGAATTATTTTGGGTCGTGCACTTCACTAAAAAAATAAAAATTAAAAAAAAAAATGAGAAAGTCACTTCAACAAATAAAAAATAAATTCTGTTCAATTTAGTTTAATAGCTAAAAGTGCTTCAGGACCTGCATATAGAACCCTATGGGGAAATTGGTTGATAAACACAAGTAGGCAGGAAGGATCCACGTGGACCATAGGGGAATCATTGACCCCCCTTAACTCTGTTTGACTGCTTGCCTGTGTGGATCTTTGGTTACTCTCTGTTTCTTTCTGGTCTCTTGCTATTCTTTCTTCTTTCCTCCCCCCTTTCTTTTTCCTTCTATTTTTTTTTTTTTTAATTAGGTGCTGCCAGCCTGTCGCTTCTTAGCTGGGCTTCTTTTTCAGTAATTTCCCACTCGCTGTATATATTGATTCTGTATTACAAACTATTGCTTATTCTTCCTGAATCTTTGTGCATTCTGTTTTCTGTTGCGGCTCTTAGAGACAACATTTTTCATAGACCCACAACTTAAAGGTGTCAATTTCTATTCCATCTATTTTGTTTTCTTTCTTTTTTTTTTTTTTATTAGTATTAAATTTTTTCTTTCAGACCTTTCTTTACTATTTCTCTCCCTCCTCATAATTCAGCCTTCTAAATCACTATATATATATTCCTACATTTGTTTTCCCAGTCCATTGTAGGAACTCCATTTTTTTCCTAGTACTGTACACGGTCTACACAAGTTAAATATTCGTCTCATTAAGTCTCATTTTGCACCTTTTCTAACTTTTATCAATATTACTATTATCCTTCTGCCTTCCTTACTTCTTTTGATTCCTCTGGCCTTAACCTTTTGCCTTCAAGGAAATGTAGAAATAAGCAAGGAAATAAAATGAGAAGAAAAACTGCCAAAGAGAAAACTTAACTCACACGCAGAACCAACAGCTAAATAAAACTCTAGAGCATAGAGAAAAGATAATCAACTGAACAAACCCATCAAGATAATATCATGACCAGAGGGCAACAAAAAAATACAAATGACTCTGAGAAACTGGAAAACATGGAACAGTCCAATGCACAAAATAAAAACCAGAAAGCAATGCAGAACATCAAACAACTAATCAAAGCTATCCAAACAAATATCATGGACCAACTTAAAGAACTGAAGGAAGAGATTAAGGATATAATGAAGACACTGGGAGAACATACTGAAGAAATAGCAAACATGCCTAAAAAGGTAATGGATATGATGGTGAACAATGGCACAAGCCAAGAAATGAAAAAGACGCTGGACTCACATGAAGGGCAGATTTGAACAGGCAGAGGAAAGAATTAGTGATATGGAAAACAATACAGCTGAAATTAAAGAGATTGTAGAACAGATAGACAAAAAGATAGAAAAAATCCAGCGTGGACTTAGGGAATTAACCGATAATACAAAATGCAAAAACATACGATTATGGACATCCCAGAAGGAGAAGAGAAGGGAAAGGGAACAGAAGGAGTGTTGAAAGAAATAATGGCTGAAAACTTCCCAACCCTATTGAGAGAGATGGATGTGCAGTTCCAGGAAGCACAGCGCACCCAAATAGTATAAATCCCAACAGGCCAACTCCAAGACATATACTTGTCAAAATGTGCAATGCTCAAGACAAAGAGAAAATACTCAATGCAGCAAGAGAAAAGAGAACCATCACATACGAGGGAAGCACAATAAGATTAAGTGCTGATTTCTCAGCTGAAACCATGGAGGCAAGAAGACAGTGGTATGACATAGTGAAAATACTAAAAGAAAAAAACTTCCAGCCACGAATTCTCTATGCAGCAAAATTGGCATTCAAAAATGATGGAGAGTTCAAAATATTCACAGATAAACAGAAATTAAGACAGTATGTCAAGAAGAAACCAGCACTTCAAGAAATACTAAAGGAATCTCTACAAGTTGAAAGGAAAAAACAAGGGAGAGAGAGTTGGAGGAGAGTTTAAAAACAACTGAAAAGACAAAAAGAGAAACAAAACAACATATGACATACATTAAACCAAAAAGAAAATGGCGGAAGTAGAAAATTCGTTATGAGTAATAACACTGAATGTTAATGGATTAAATTCACCAATCAAAAGACACAGATTGGCAGAATGGATAAGAAAACATGATCCATCTATATGCTGTCTACAAAAAACCCACCTTCGACCCAGGGATTCAAGGAGACTGGAAGTGAATGGCTGGAAAACCATTTTACAAGCTAACAATAGCCAAAAAAGGGCAGGAGTAGCTATTCTAATATCAGGCAAAATAGACTTTAAATGCAAAACTATTGTAAGAGACAAAGATGGACACTACATATTAGTGAAAGGAGTAATCTCTCAAGAAGAGAGAACAATCATCAACATTTATGCACCTAATCGAGGTGTCTCAATATACGTGCGGCAAACTCTGGAAAAACTAAGAGAAGAAATAAATACCTCTACAATTATAGCAGGGGACTTCAACACACCACTATCATCATTACACATAACATCTGGACAGAGAATCAATAAAGAAATTAAGGCACTCAACAATACATTAGAAGACCTGGAATTAATAGACATATAGAGAACACTACACCCAAACACAGCGGGATTTACATTCTTCTCGAGTGCACATGGAACATATTCCAAAATAGACCACATGGTAGGCCACAGAACAACACTCAATGAATTCAGAAACATTGAGATTATACAAAGTAATTTCTCTGACCACAACGGAATGAAGTTGGAAATCACTAAGGGCCAGAGAAACAGGTTAGACACAAGGATATGGAAGTTAAAGAACACACTCTTAGACAAACAGTGGGTCAAAGAGGAAAGTTCAAATGAAATCAGTAACTACCTTGAAACTAATGAAAACGACGACACAACATATCAAAACCTATGGGATGCAGCGAAAGCAGTCCTGAGAGGGAAGTTCATAGCCATAAATTCATATATAAAAAAAGAAGAAAGAGCTAAAATTGAAGACCTAACTGCACACTTGGAGGAATTGGAAAAACAACAACAAACTAAACCTAAAGGAAGTAGAAAGAAGGAAATAACAAAGATTAGAGCAGAACTAAATGAAATAGAGAATAAAAAGCACTGGAAACAATAAACAAAACCAAAAGCTATTTCTTTGAGAATATCAATAAAATTGACAAACTCTTAGCCAGACTAACAAAGGAAAAGAGAGAACAGATGCAAATACATAAAATAAGGAATGAGCAAGGGGATATCAGTACTGACCCCACAGAAATAAGGAGTATCATAAGAGGATACTTTGAAAAATTATATGCCAACAAGAATGTCAATTTAGAGGAAATGTACAAGTTTCTAGAAACCCGCATACAGCTGACATTGATGAAAGAAGAAATAGATGAAGTCAACAGTCCAATTACAAGTAAAGAGATAGACTCCGTCATTAAAAACCTCCCAACTAAGAAGAGTCCAGGACCAGATGGCTTCACAGGTGGATTCTACCAAACATTCCGGAAAGAGCTAACACCAATTCTACTTAAGCTCTTCCAAAAAATAAAAGTAGGACTATTACCTAACTCATTCTATGATGCCAACATTACCCTAATACCAAAACCAAATAAAGACACCACAAAAAAGAAAAATTACAGACCAATTTCTCTAATGAACCTCGATGCTAAAATCCTTAACAAAATACTAGCCAATCGCATTCAACAACATATCAAAAGGATTATACACCATGATCAAGTGGGTTTCATCCCGAGTATGCAAGGATGGTTCAGTATAAGAAAATCAATCAATGTAATATACCACATAAACAGACTGAAAGAAAAAAAATCACATGATCATCTCTATAGATGCAGAAAAAAACATTCGACAAAATACAGCACTCTTTCCTCATAAAAACACTACAAAAGATAGGAATAGTTGGAAACTTTCTGAAAATGATAAAGGGTATATATGAAAAACCCAAAGCTAACATCATTTTCAATGGTGAAATCCTAAAAGCCTTCCCTCTGAGATCGGGAAATAGACAAGGATGCCCACTCCTATTTAACATTGTCTTAGAAGTACTTGCACGAGCACTGAGACAAGAACAGGACATAAAAGGCATCCAGATTGGAAAAGAAGGAGTAAAAATTTCATTATTTGCAGATGACATGATCCTATACATAGAAAGCCCTGAGAAATCTACAACAAGGCTTCTACAACATATAAAGGAATTCAGTAATGTTGCAGGCTATAAGATCAACGCTCAAAAATCAGTAGCATTTCTGTACACCAATAATGAGCAAACTGAGGAGGAAATCAGGAAAAAAATACCATTTACAATAGTAAATAAAAGAATCAAATACCTAGGAAGAAATTTAACTAAAGATGTAAAGGACTTATATACAGAAAACTACACAACACTGTTAAAGGAAATCAAAGAAGACTAACATAAATGGAAAAATATTCCCTGTTCATGGATAGGAAGGCTAAACATCATCAAGATGTCTATCCCACACAAACTAATCTACAGATTTAGTGTAATCCCAATAAAAGTCAACACTATATTTTTTAAGCAACTGGAAAAACTAACCACAAAATATATTTGGAGAGGCAAGAGGACCCAAATTGCCAAAGATATATTGAAAAAGAAAAATGAAGTTGGAGGTATCACACTACCTGACTTTAAAATATACTACAAAGCTACAGTGATCAAAACTGTGTGGTATTGGCACAAGGATAGACCTACTGACCAATGGAACCGAATTGAGAGTCCTGATATAGATCCTCGCATATACAGTCATCTGATATTTGACAAGGCCACGAAGCCCACTCAGTTGGGAGAGAATGGCCTCTTTAACAAGTGGTGCTTGGAGAACTGGATATCCATATCCAAAAGAATGAGAGAAGAATACCATCTCACACCTTATATAAAAATCAACCCAAGATGGATCAAAGATCTAAATATAAGAGCCAAAACCATAAAGACCTTGGAAGATAATGTAGGGAAGCATCTACAGGACCTTGGAATAGGAAGTGATTTCATGAACTTCACAACCAAAGCACGAGCAGCAAGAGAAAAAAATAGATAAATGGGATCTCATCAAAATTAAAAACTTCTGCACCTCAAAGGATGTTATTAAGAAAATAAAAAGGCAGCCTACCTAATGGGAAAAAATATTTGGCAACCATATATCTGATAGGAGCCTAATATCCTGCATATATAAAGAAATCCTACACCTTCAAAATAAAAGGCCAAACAACCCATTTAAAAAATGGGCAAGTCACCTGAAAAGACACTTCTACAAGGAAGAAATACAAATGGCTAAAAAGCACATGAAAAAATGCTCAACATCGCTTGCTATCAGGGAAATGCAAATCAAAACTACAATGAGATACCATCATACACCCATCAGAATGGCAGCTATTAAAACAACAGGAGACACTAAATGTTGGAGAGGATGTGGAGGAATAGGAACTCTCATCCACTGCTGGTGGGACTGCGGTGTGGTCCAGCCACTGTGGAGGACAGTTTGGCAATTCCTTAGAAAACTAACAATAGATCTTCCGTATGATCCCGTAATTCCACTGCTGGCTATATACTCAGAAGAACTGAAAGCAAAGACACAAATAGATATATGCACAACAATGTTCATAGCGGCATTGCTCACCATTGCCAAAAGTTGGAATCAGCCCCGGTGCCCATCAACAGACGAATGGATAAGCAAAATGTGGTACATACATACAATGGAATATTACTCAGCTGTAAGAAGGAATAAAGTGTTTAAGACATGGAATAACGTGGATGAATCTTGAAGACCTTATGTTGAGTGAAGCATGCCAGGCACTGAAGGATGAACAGTATATGACCTCACTGATCAGAACTGAGGAAAGTGAGCAGTCTCTGAGAACCATTGTCTGAAAGATAGGTTAACAAAGGAGATTATAAGAGAAGAGCAGGCTTTAAGCCATCACCCATAAAGACATAATCTATGGTAAAGGGATAGAGTGTGGTTGCATGTTGGGGGATGGAGCAGATGAGTCTCGGTGTTCCTGGGTTTGGTTGTGTAGCACAGGTGGGTGGGTGGATTAGGAAGGGCAGGTTCAAATCCCCAGGGCATGTAACCGTGAATCTTGACATTCCATGGGTCGGGAGAGGGTGGTATCATGGACCCTGGGGGGCTGGGGGGAAGACAACAGTCAAGATCTAATGGGGTGTTTGGTGGTCATGGGTAAGGTTTTTCATTATGTTACAGTAATTGACACAGGACATGGTAAATATCATCAAAATTATTAAACTATCATCTAAATTGTAAACTATACTATAAATCATTGATAATGTTTAGTTGCTATATTTTGCTATCTGTATAACAGTTATAACAATGCTAACATCCAAAAAAAAGGGGGGGGGTTTAATATGGGGTGGTGATGGTGGAGTGGTTTGGTCTGCGAGTCTCCGGCACTCCGTGTGTGACTTTGCTGTGACCTAAAACTTCTTTGAAAATTAAATGAAAAATTGGAAGACAATGGGGATTGAGAGGGGGAAGGTGTCATGGCACACCAGACATCCGATAACACAGTGATAAAAGGAAGGAAAGAAAACAAAAGAGAAAAGAAAAAAAATGAATATATATATATATATTTAAAGGCATTTCCTTTGCTTTTTTGCCCATTTTTTGAATGTCCCAATCCGCTAATTATATTTAATTTTGTTTTGTTTTTTGTTTGATTATTTGGTTTTTTTTCTTTCTCTTTTTTTTTTTTTTTCCCCTGAGTTTCCTTATGTTTGTCTCTTGCATGTAAGCTTATCATACTTGTTTCTTTTTCCTAGTAAGTGTATTTGATTATTTTATGGACTACATGTTCATGGAGGATTTGGATCACAGAAGGGTTACAATGGGTACTGCAGGGGATTATTGGTGGGGGGTGTCTGGGAGGGGGGTTTCATGGGAATTAGTTCATCCGAATATACATGAAAGATATACAAAATCGTTCAAAAGATCAAAAGATGGGGCAAGGTCACGATGGGTGGACAATCACACAATAAATGAGGGAATCTGAATTCCTAGCCTGGAGAGCTCTGCCACAGTCTCCAAGGGAGCAGCAATTGTCCTCTGAGTGCAGGGACAGTGTCTGTGAAAAGAGGATAACCCACTGATGTGTTCTTTTTATTGATGACTACCCTTGTGAGTCTTTGCTCTTGTAACTGAGACTTAGCCTGCAGTTGTGGGGTGCCTAAGGGTTGCCACCTGAGAGCATCCTTGTTGCTCAAATGTGGCCTCTCTCTAAGCCAAACTCAGCATATGATTGCATTACCTTCCCCCCAACATGGGACATGACTACCGGGGATGAGCCTCCCTGGCAACGAGGGATTAATACCAAGTGCCAACTGGCAACACAACTGGAAAAAGACCTTGAATAAAAGGGGGAAAAGGTAAAGACAAATGAGTTCAAGTGGCTGCGACTTCAAAGAGAGTCGGGAGGTCATCCCAGAGGTACACCTCATTAGGAGCTCATAGAACATCTAAGTGCCTATCACCCCACACACAGGGGCTCCTGAGAGCTCTGGAGACACCCAGGTCCTATATAAGTGGGGACAGACCCAGAGACTGATGCCTTATCAGTGGGCTCTACTTTGGAATCTGTGCTCCTGAGAGTGAGAGAATTGGACTCAAATCCTCCCTGCACATGGTTCATCAGTCCCTTCTATTCAAACCTATATGTGATGCTGAAGTTTTTAGTATACGTCCAGAGACTGGAGCCTCTGGCCTACCTATGTGCCAGGTGTGCATGGAATCTCAGTGGAGCTGCAACTCCTACCCTACAGCTCAATGGACTCATCCAAGTCACCTGATGAGGAGACAACGATGGGCAACGGCCATCCCAGGGAATGGAGAGGGCCTGCATCTGCAGGCAGGATCATCCCACCCACCATATCCATGGGATATAAGCTTTCTTTCACTTGGAGGTGGAGTGGACATCACCATCCCAGTCCCCTCAGGATTGGGGGAAGTACTATGGACTAGAGTGGACTTGATGGTATTCTGTTGTTCACATATAGTGATTCTAGCAATGGAAGAAATTATAACAATGATGTGGAGCCAGTGGCCACTTGACACTTTTGGGGCAGGGAGGGGACGAGCAGTTTAAATACAGGGGGTTTTTTGGGATTTGGAGGTTGTCCTGAGTACCGTTGTGGCAACGGATGTAGGCCATTTTAAATCAGCACACACCACTCAGAACTGTGTGGGAGAGAGTGTGGTCCACGGTGTGAACTGTGGTCTATGGTTGGTGGCAAGGCCCCAGGATGTGTAAGTCCATTGAGGGTGGTGGGCCACACTTGTGGGAGATGTTTGTGTGGTATGTGGTGGGAGGTGGGCAACATGGGAATCCCTGTGGGTTCTGTGTAATATTTTGGGTAATCTAAGCACCTCTTAAAATGTATTTATATATATATATATGTATAAATAACATTTTTGTAAGCAAATGCACATATATGCATATATATTTATATATCATTTTGCAAATGTTGGTATGTATTGTGAAAATTTTTATTTTTACCCAGACTAAAAAAAAAAAAAAAAGTGAATTGTGTTACTTGGTTGGACAAAATGTTTCCATTGGAAAGGAATAAAATATGCCAATAATTCTGTTCTAACTCAACTCTTGAAGGGCATGGGTTGGGGCAGCTGTAATACCAAATAATACACCTGGCACTGAGTGAGAGCAAAGCTTTATTTCAATTTACAGACAGGAGAGAGTGTCTGGTGGTGGCTGTCCTGGGAATGAAGGTAGCACTCCACAGAGAGTGGAATTAATCCAGTCAGATACGGGGTCAGTATCTCATTTATCATTATGCTGTATGTGCTCTTGCATATGATTTAGAGCTTGTGAAATATTATGAGAGTGGTCAGGAATATATACATTAATGAGGGCACAGGTCCCACCCTGGGCCACAGTAAGAATATCTAAAGGCATCCTATTTTAATAGTGAAACTACCTTGCATAGTTGGGTAGTTTCTTCATTAAGTGAGGAAATTGCTAGTTTAGAGTCATTAAGGGCCTGAACAGTGTCTTTGGCTAAAGCAGTTATATGTTTTTCAAAGACAACTGCAGCACCACCTGGCACAAAAACAGCCAAAGGGTAGAATCACCAGTGGGTGTGCTTTACTCTATATCTAGCTTTCATCATTTCCCAATTACTAGGAATACGGGGTAATGAGTCATATAGGGTGGTGGGGACATATGGTTGTCCCCACGAGCATTGTCCACTCCAGTTATAGAGTAAATATGGTCACCCATTTTGCCTGCGAGCCTATAGCCATCCTTTAGGGCACAGGTAGTCCCCAGCAAATAAGCGGTAAGAGGTCTGCCATTGTAAAAGACTATTGTTCTATAATTTGAATAGTAAAAATCACACAATTCAGAGGGTAAACACACCACATGAAGAATTCCCTTTTGTCATTCCATGCAGACAATGGTAAGGCTTACTAAGCTCACAGCATCAGCCATTAGCCATCCTAAACTATCATATAAGCTATTCTTTTTTTTAAGTTTATTTATTTACTTTATCCATTTTAAACCCCCTCCTTCCCCATTTTGCTGTTTTGTGTCCATTTGCTGGGCAATTCTCTGTGTCTGTTTCCTGCCATCTCTTATCCTCCTCCTCCAGTCTTCACCAGGAGACTTCCGATGTAGGAGAGAGGTGTCCTGCCACCTGCGCCACCTCAGTTCCTGTTTTTTTTTTTTTTTCGGAGCATCTCGTGTTGTCTCTCCCCTGCGTTTCTCTCCTGTTAGGTCATCATCTTGCTGCATGGATCCCGGGGAGCCTGGCGGCTCACCAGCACACAGAGCCTTGGCAGCCCATGCGCCTTCTATATATATATTTTTTATTTTACTGGGAGGTCCCGAGGATCGAACCCAGGTCCCTCCATATGGCAGACGGATGCCCAACCATTTGAGCCACATCCGCCCCCCTCATATAAGCTATTATATATCCTATTAAAGGTTTGGGCATATTCATCTGTTCCCTTACAAGGGAAAAATACATAATTGTGAGTCTGATGGAGTTTCAATTAAAGGCCATGACTACTGATAAAAAAGAAGGTCACCTTGGAATGTAGGAAACAAGCCCTCCAGTCTCATGCTAATAGGAGCTGGGTGGGGAAACATCCTGAGCTTATAAAATTTACAATGTCTGTGAATTTCAGGAAGGAAAAGAGGAACTGAGCCATTAACCTTTAACACTTGTTGATTTCAGTAAAATGTAACTGTCAAGTATCTATTGCCCTTGCACATGCTCACATGTATTTTCTTTGTTCTAAAGCCAAAATAAAAGCCACACCTTAGGATGTGGCTGGGCTCTTTTCTCCATATCGGATGGACAGTCCCCTGATCCTAGTTTTTTCTTCTCTTTCTCTTATTCTTTCTTATCCGTGGCACCGTTTTCACCAACCCAGTTCCTGAACGCCAACATGAGTCCATTGAAAGACAGCATCTGGATTTCATCTTAAATGAGAAGGTCTTTTCCAAACTTGCTGATGGATCATATTCTACATATCAGCAAGGTGTTCCACAATGTCCAATTTGCAAGAGTTACTGTCCAAGGAAGGCCAGTAGCACTTGAGGATGGTAAGTCTGTGCAAACCCAGAGTTCGGTTTGATTGTGGGCATGGGTTACTGAGAAAGCCCATTGTGGAAAGGTATTGTGTAAGGTGCTACCAGTGAAAAGAAAGATGGCTATGAGGAACAATAAGGGTCAGATCATGCTGGTCTAACAACATGCAAGCAACATTTCTATTAGGCGATAACAAAGTACTAGGAAGGGGTGTCTTAGGAGGAGGCTTCCAATACCATATATTTTCTCTTTCTAAATTCTCTGAGATATCAAAAAAGCTTTGGTGTCAGGCCCCACAAAATTGGTGGCATAGATAGCATGTTTCATCCCCAATCTCTGTGAAATATCCTGTATCTCTTCCATAGATTGCCAATGAGGGATGCATGGGGCATATCCCCTACATTAGTCCATGCAACCTGGCATCCATCAACCATCCATACCAATAACACTGCTTTTGTTTCTCTAGAGGTGGTATATAAACACTAACTTAGAGAAGTGTGAATGGTAATGGATGTCAATTTACTCATATCCATCCCAGATTGTACAACGCTTTCTGCTCGCTCCAGTGTCCCATGATCTTAGAAGCCTGTTAAGCAGGGACTCTCTTGTTCTCTGCCCCAAATTGCTCAACTCAACAGCAGTATAGTTCCTCATGGTTACATGTAACTTTTGCTTGGGGGGCTGGGAATATTGGACCCCAGGGGGTTGGTTCTGTAATATCTTCCATTTTTGTTGTATTGTAGGGCACACCCTTGGGGCCTCCTTATCTTCCTCCACTTCCCATTCCTCTTTCTCCTCATCTGAGGTGGGGTCCATAGGATGCATGACTTAAGGTCTCACCCAGGGGTGAATAATATCCTCTAGACCTGGACTTGAGGCAGCCTGGAGCCCTCAGATTGAACATAACTACAAGCCAGGATTTCTAAGTGATCATCACCTTGGCACAGGTGATCAGTCAAGGAATCTTTCATTTCTGCCTGTGATAGGTGCATATCCCTTCTAATTTTTACTCTTCTAAGTGGCACACGGAGGCCTTTGCCACTTGTTCTGCCTTGGTAGCCACCTGCAAATCTCCTAACAAGGGCCATGCAATAGCTGTTACTATTTGGTGGTCTCCCTTCTTATTTAAGTGCAGTTGCCCTGCTATCTGCTATAGCACAGCAAGTATACCTGCCAGAGTTTTAGGACATCCCATCCTCTCTCAGCAATTCCCACTTGTCCAAGAGGGCAGCCATCCCTCCCCACATGGGCCTTATACAACAATCCAGGATTTCCCCTGATAATTGAACTTTCCCTGAGCTTATGCCCACTGCTGCTGACAGTCCTTCAGTCTCTTGGCTGGCTCACCAAATTGTTTCAATCTAACTCCTGAAGGGTACAATCTTGGGAAGCCATAAGCCCAAAGAACACACCAGGCACTGAATCAGACATAACCTTTATTTGGACTTATAAACAGAAAAGAGTATCCAGTGGTGGCAGTCCAGGGAATGAAATTAGCACTCTGCAATGAGGTGGGAAAATGAGTGGGTGATATAAAGGTTTCAGAACAAAGAAATTCCATAGGGTATGAGAACAGAGGTTATGCAAGGGTCCTGTGACATGCACATATGGGGTCTGGTGATGTTATCACTATATATGTAAGAATGAACTTTTATGGCTCTGAGAAGATTATGGTTTACAATACAATACCATATATACATTCTTTCCCCTCCAGGGAAGGTTGTTAACCTTTAATTTATGTCCATGTCACATAGGTGGCTAGGTGCTCTGGGCTTAAGGAGAACCCAGGCCTTGGGTCTCCACACCCATTTACTGGTATCTATGATAATTAAGCTCCCTCTTCCTCCTTCTCTTCCCTGGAAGCTGCACAGTGTTTTACTGGAATCCAGAATTTCAAAATAGTTGATTCACAGAGTTCTTGTCTGTTTAATAGATATTCTGGTAGAGCAACTGATTCTGGAAACTTACTACTCTGTCATCTTCCCACCTGAATATTAATCTTTGTAGACCCTCTTTGTAATCTATTTTCTTGTCTCAGAATACTATATGTGGAAGATTGGGATTAAGGACTATTAGCCATGCTTACTTGATATAATTATACTCATAAGGACATTGGTGTTGTATGATAATTTTAATTAGATTATGTCTGGATCAAGAATCATTTATGTGTTTGTGCCGTGGACCCAATTGATATATAGGTTGGAGACCTTTGGGTCATTAGCCATGTTTGGTGGCATGTTGGGCATAGTTGGTTGAGGAAGAACAACCAGTAATCTCCTCTCTACCTTCCCTGGATACAATTTTAGGGTTAGCTGAGTATTGTTTGAGCATTCCTGGGCTTACATGGTGAAATCTTGTGGGCCAGTAAGTAAACCCATGATCTATGCAAGCAGCAAAAATACTAAAACCCAGAGCCAGAGCAAACATTGATATTGTGCCAGTCAGTGATGACTGACTTAGGTATAGGTAATAGGCACCCATGACAGATTAAAAGGAGGTCATCTTTTTCCTTTCTTGATTTGTTCTTTTTTTTTTTGTACTGGATACATATAAAATTTTTTTTTAATCAAACAATATGTTACACAATATATTTGGTTCATAGTAACGCATTCATACAGTATTTGTCCTTTTGTGTCTGGCTTGCTTCGCTCAACATAATGTCCTCCAGGTTCATCCATGTTGTCATATGCTTTACGACTTCACTTCTTTTTTTATTTTTATTTATTTTTATTTTGTATATTTAATAATAGAAAATTTAAACAATTACAAACTAAAAGGTAAACAGATGAATAAATACATTTCTCAATTAAATGTAATGGATACATATAATTTTTTTTAATCAAACAATATATTACACAATATATGTATTCATACATAGTTCATTGTATATAGTTCATTGGTTCATAGTAATGCATTCATACAGTATTTGTCCTATTGTGTCTGGCTTCCTTCACTCAACATAATGTCCTCCAGGTTCATCCATGTTGCCATATGCTTTATGACTTCATTTCTTCTTACAGCTGCATAATATTCCATCGTATGAATAGACCACAGTTTGTTTATCCATTCATCTGTTGATGGACACCTGGGTTGTTTCCAGCTTTTGGCAATGGTGAATAATGTGGCTATGAACATCGGTGTGCAGATGTCTGTTCGTGTCACTGCTCTCAGTTCTTCTGGGTATATACCCAGTAGTGGTATTGCAGGGTCATGTGGCAAGTCTATATTCAACTTCTTTAGGAACTGCCAAACAGTCCTCCATAGTGGTTATACCATCCTGCATTCCCACCAACAGTGAAGAAGTGTTCCTATCTCTCCACATCCTCTCCAACACTTGTAGTTCTCTGTCTTTTTAATAGTGGCCATTCTGATAGGTGGGAAATGATATCTCACTGTAGTTTTGATTTGCATTTCCCTAATCATGAGTGATGTGGAGCATTTCTTCATGTGTTTTTTTGCCATTTGTATTTCTTCTTCGGAGAAAAGTCTATTCAAGTCTTTGGCCCATTTTTAATTGGGTCATTTGTCTTTTTATTGTTGAGTTGTAATATCTCTTTATATATCCTGAATATTAAACCCTTATCAGATATGTGATTTCTAAATATTTTTTCCCATTGAGTTGGCTGCCTTTTCACCCTTCTGATAAATTCCTGTGAGGTGCAAAAGTGTTTAATTTTGAGGAGGTCCCATTTATCTAATTTTTCTTTTGTTGCATGTGCTTTGGGTGTAAGGTCCAAGAAACCACCACCTACTACAAGGTCTTGAAGATGTTTCCCTACATTTTCTTCTAGTAGTTTTATGGTCCTGGCTTTTATATTTAGATCTTTGATCCATTT
>JAKSZT010018048.1:1412688-1454334 GCA_026826555.1 Tolypeutes matacus
CTGTATCCATCATTGCAATGTCATGCAGGACATTTCCAATGTCTTGAAAATGTCCATATATTACACCTATTTGTCCCTCTCCCAATAGCATAGATTTTAGTGGAACATGTGGATTGGTTAAAGAATAGCTTGGGAATGCTCACACATTTACCAATTGTTTTGAAATAATTTACATATATGTATATAAAATTGCATTGAACTTTGCATTGTATAGCATATTTTCACATATTACTTTAAGTTGCTTATTTGATCTTTCGAGCCCCCTGAAAGTTTTATTATCTACATTTAATATATAGAAAAAATGGAATTCAAAGAGTTAAGGGAAAGGGTCCAGTTTAACAGAATTACATCATGTCCAGGAGAGCAATTCAATTCATCTAGCTCTAGATTTTGTTTTGCTGTGTGTATGATACACCACATCGAAAGTGAATGCCTGTATAAAGCCACCAAATTCTTCCAGAAGTTTTCTGATTATTTGCAATTATGCTAAACTACAGCAAAGCAACACAATCTGTGCAGAGCAGAAATTCTAAAAGCATAGGTTCATTTCATTATGATTCCATGATAAAACAACTTGTAATAAATTTAAGCAAATATGTGAATTAGTAGCAGAGTTCTCATTAAGGGTTGCTATTAATAGTTGACAAATTAGACTTTTTATGTACAAACATGAAGAAGCCTAAAGGATTTGCCTTTGTTATGCCTTTTACCAGAGGGCCAGGTAGAAGAAACTAAAGGTAGCAGAAGGTTAAAAATCCCAGGTATTAGGGAAAATGGGGAACTCTGAAAGCTATTTGGCTTCATAAAGCAACATACAGATTCCCTGTGTTACTGGAATCTGAGATGAGGCAGTTAATCCTGAGATGTGGGAGGTATGGAAGAAGATGAAATATGACTAATATTCAAGCTATTTCACAAAGGGTGCACTTGGGGGACTGTTGCTGCTCCCTTGGAGAATGTGGCAGAGCTCTCAAGATAGGAATTCAGTATTCTCTCATTTATTGAGTAATTCTCTACCCACTGTGACAATGCCCTGTGAACATTTGAACATTTTTATATACCTTATATTTATGGTCAGGTGAACTTCCTCCCATGCATCCCCCATCCCTGACACCCCACACCAATGATCCCCTCCTACCCCAGTTGTAACCCTTCTGTGATCCAAAGCATCTTTAAAGATGAAGCCAATGCAATAGCCAAATACAATTAATAGGAAAATGAAATAATAATGATAAGTTTAAATGTAAGAGATAAAATACAAGAAAACTTTTTTAAAAAGTAAAAATTAAATTAAATTAAAGGATTGGGATATTCAAAAAATGGGAAAAAAATTTAAATTTTTTTTTTTTGACATTTTGCCTTTTATCACTGCAATATCTGGTGTCCAGTCTATACCGTGGCACCTTCCCCCTCTCACTCCCTAGTGTCTCACTATTTTTCATTTAATTTTCAAATAAGTTTTAGGTCACAGCAAAGTCACACAGAGAATACAAGAGACTCTCATATACCCAACCTCTTCCCCATTTCCTCACCCCATATTAAAACCTTTTTGTATGTGGATGGTAGCATTGTTAAAACTGATATACAGATAGTGAAACATAGCTACTAAGCATTGTCAATGGTTTACCATATGGTTTACACTTTAGACTGTACAATTTTATAAATTTTGATGATATTTACCATGTCCTGTGTACATCAGTGTAAGGTAGTAAAAAACCTTTCCACTAACACTAAATATCCCTGGTTTGATCTATTCTGCTCCTCCCTCCCCATCCCCCCGGGGACCCCCTGGCTTGACTCACTGGATGACAAGAGTCATAGTTACATGCAAAAAGAGGTATTGACACACTGGTTTGTCCTCACCTATTAGGAACCGCCCTTGCTCTTAAGAGATGACCACCTATTTCTGAGGGAATCAGTCCTCCCAAAGATGGGAGTCCATCTCCTTCCCGCTCATTGTGTGGGTCTCCACCCACTGATACAACACATTACGACAGGATGAGCACTCACACACTCCCTAGAAGCCTGCTCCAGATGTGCCCTGTCCCGAATTTGCCCCCAACCAACACCCTAAACCAGTGACACTTCACTCTCAAATTGTGCCTCATTCTTTATCTCACCAGATCTCACCAAAAATAAAAAACCCTATCATGTAAGTACAATTTTCACAGCTGAAGAAAACCATGATATAGCTGTGGTAAGGATGAGGCCAGCACAATCAAGATAGGAGCTATCATGAAGGGTCCCATTTGTCCAGCTGCTGGGTTTGGATTTCTCCTACAAGCCAGTATGTCCCAGTATGATGTGCATGCTCCTGGCTCTATGTGAGATGTATGCCATGTACCTAGCTGCAGACCTGAGAGGTAGCCACTTCCACCAGGTGGTGTCTTTGACAGACCCTACTACAAGCTTCTTCTTTGCAATCCCACATTGGTAACTGGCCCCATCAGCTTCTTAGATTCTTCTCCAAGCTACAACTCACCCCCTCCACTAGTGCTTCAGGTGCAATTGCCAAAGACTATTCTCTGACCCTCTGATTTTCTCCCCCAAGCCTTCCCTTCTCAATTCACCACTGTCAAGTATGCTCTATTTCTGTTTACACTAACCACAATATTTCCTAAATGTGAGGTTCCCTTTCCCTGACTGAATTGTTATTGACACAAATGGTAAAATAAAGACTGGGATTGGAAATAACATAAGTGGTAAAATTGAATTTGAAGTTTGCCATTTTGTTCAAGGCAGCCTAGAATAATGGGAAAATTTGGGCTTGTATACAAAAGCCCTCATAGCTGTGTGACATTCTGTAAGTTACCTAACATTTCAGAGCTTTGGTTATGTCATTTTTAAATGGGGATCATAGTACTTATCTTCTTGGGGCTGCCTATAAATAAAACTGTTTTAAAATGCTATGAACACTACAATGCAAGATGTTGGTGGAAGGTTGGTGTATGGGAATTCTGCTTGTTATACATGATTGTTTTGTAAACTCACAACTTTTCTAATAAAAATGTATATAATTAAAGAAAGAAAGGGAGGAGGAAAACATATTAATTGAACACTTACAATGTGTCAAGCACTGTGCTAAGTGCTTTAATTTTCTAACTTGTTTGCATTACCCAACAACCTCACTATAAGTACTGTTATTATCTTTATCTGAGAAAGGAGCAACTTGGGAAATAGAAGTCAAGAAAAATTATTTGCCAAGGCTGTACAGAGAGTATGTGGCAAAGCCAGTGTCTGAACCCAGGCATTTAGGCTCCAAAGTCCATGTTGCTAACCATTTAACCATACCACCTCCCACAGTGGGCATCTGTACTACCACAAGATTTGTGTGCGCTTAGTACAATTTGCAATTTTTATCTATTAGTTATATATTGCTGCATAACAAATTACTCCAAACACAGCAGTATAAAACAAAGGTTTACTATCTCAAAGTTTGCTGAATCCAAGAGTAGCTTAGCTGGATGGCCCAGGACTGAGCTTTCATGAGGTTTCAGCCAACCAGTTGGCAAGGGCTACAGACATCTCAAGGATCAACGGGGGTCAAGAATTCACTTTCTTTTTTTTTTTTTTAATAATAATTAATATTACTGGCTTATTAATTAAAAATTTGCAGTCAAATTTTGCAAGTCTATAATTATTGTGGAACAATAACTTTTCAGCACTATGAGGTCATTTAGTGTATTACACATTTTTAATACTAAATAGATGCATACTTCACTTGAGGTCAATGAAGAGCAGAGTATGCACTCATTTTGTTGTTGGCCAGCTTCAGATCCTTGTCAAATGGCCTTCTCCACAGGCTGCCTGATGGTCCTCATGTCACTGAAACTTTCCACACAACAAGTAATCCAGGAGAGAGTGTGCAAGCACCTAAGATATTAGCTGAAGTCTTTATAACCTAATTTTGAAAGTTGCATATCATCCCTTCTGCCATATGCTGTTGGTCACATAGACCAAGAGCCCTGGTCAAAGGTGGGAGAGGATTATACAGGTGTGAATACTAGGAAGTGGGGATCATTGGGACCATCTTGGAGGCCGGCTACCATAGTCTGCTCACTTTTTGTGACTGCCTCCTCCACTAGAGTGAAAACTCCATGAGTGGGAAAAAATCATTAGTTCTGTTCATTGTTGTATTCCCTGACACAGTGCCTGCCATATAATAGATGGTCAATAAATATTGAATGACTATAATGATGACAATATGAATTCCAACTATGAGTTCCCTTTAATCTGTCTCAGTCTCAGACAAGTTCCAAGTTACCATTTATGGTACTACTTAAATAAAAATTTTTGGAGGTAGGCAGGACTGAACCCAGGACCTTGTACATGGGAAGCTGGTGCTCAACCACTGAGCTACACCAGCTCCCTAAATAAAATTTAAAAATAAGACTATATCATACCCATGAACATCTACTCATATATATAAAATTATATAAAGTGGTCTCGGAAGGAAACACAGCAAACTTAAGGGAGTGATGGCCTTTGGGGAGGAGAATAGAGGAGTGGGACTGAGGTTAAGGTCAAGTACAGCTTTTTCTGTGATATTTTATTTTACTAAAAATTTTTTGAAACAATGGTTAATGATGGTCAATTCTGGGTGACAGGACATAGGTATTATTCTCTGTACTTCTCTGTATTTTAAAAATTTCTCAAAATAAAATAAACTAGACCTAAAAAAAATCAATGAACATAGTAGACTCAAACCAAAGGCCCTTTCCATTTTATTACCAATGTTTGGAAATTAAATATAAAGAGGAATATGCATTTGTTGTACATCTTAAGTGAGAATTCTTATTTGAATAATTCTTTTTAAGGACTTTCAAGGTAAAAATGAATACCTTTATAAAATACATAATTTTAGTTAAAATGTTTAGATAAAATTGTGATTGCTTTGTATTTGCATCCTCTAATTTAATTTTTAAAAATATTCTGTGGTATGCTTTTTATATACCTCAAGGAGAAGTACAAATTTCCATAAGCTATGGATTTTGAAGTTTTGGGGAAAAAAATTATTTTTCATATTTGTATATGAAAAAATATTTTGAATCTAATTTATACCTGATTGATTACTAATATGGTGTCATTGTATATGTGATGGCACATTCAAGCAATAAAATAAAAGCAGGCAGATAATTAAGAGATCATTGAGGGAAGCGGCTGTGGCTCAATCAGTAGGGCTCCCGTTTACCATATGGGAGGCCCCGGGTTCGGTTCCCAGGGCCTCCTGGTGAAGGCAAGCCCGCCCGCACGGCGTGGTTAGCTGACCCAGCGAGCACAAGCAGCAAGGGGGGGATAAATGAATAAATAAATAAAATCTTTAAAAAAAAAAAAAAAAAAAGAGATCATTGAAGTCACATGGAGAGGCTCAGCAGTTGCTTTGCAAACAGTTCTACCAGGGGGTGTTCCTCCAAGTCTAAGATCCCAAGAATGACATGACTCCCTTAGCCTCAGTTTCCTCATCAATTATTATGAGAAAGACTCAGCTTAGAGTCTTCTATTAATCTAGCAACATGAATGTCAGCTCTGTTGGCAAGAAATTTCATTTCTTCTGACTATTTTCTTTTATTTTTAAAGAAGTAATAGATTACATGAAAGTTACAACAAAAATATAAGGGATACCCATAAAACCCACTCCATTCCTCTGTCACATTTTCCCCTATTAATAACATTTTTCATTAGTGTGGTGCATTTGTTACGATTATTGAATAAATATTGAAACATTGCTACTAATCATGGTCTACAGTTTACATTATGGTTTACACTGTACTATTTCATAGGTTTTGACCAAATGTATAATGGCCTGTATCTGTCATTGCAATATCATGCAGATCAATTCCAATGTTCCAAAATGCCCCGTGTTACACCTAATCTTTGCTGTCCCTCTCCTTATCACCTCTGGTGACCACTGTCTTTATATCAATGTTACAAATTTTTCCATTACTAGAATAATACTAAGTCTACTTTGGTCCATAGTTTCATTCTCCCCTTAAGTTTGATCATTGCTCAATCTTGAGGATTTGGGGATGGTGATGCTCACTCTGTTTCCAGTTGAGAGGGGGCTTAGGTCCCATGGGGCAGATGGATGCAACTGTCTTCCTTGCAGTTGTAGATACTCTCTGATTTTTGGGATGGGTGTTGTCCATCTTCATCATTTTGTTTGTTGTTCTGGGCAAGTCCAATGAACTGTAGAGTAGATGTTGGCTGTAACTCTGCTGAGACTCAGGGCTCAACTGGCTATGAACAGACAAAATATTTAAGTCTCTAGGACATATATTTAATGAGTATAGTGATAATTATATGTTCAAATAAAAGGTGCAGAAAAGCCATACGTGGGAAAATTATAAATGAGTCTAACTCTGTTATACTGGGGAGATAAGTTAACATATTTTCCAAGGTAAGGCCCAATGACCGGTGACCAAATTCCTGGGGTTGTCTGCCCTGCTTGTACTGTCCAGATGTCTCTAGAGCCCTCAGGGACACCCCTGATTGAGGCATTGTTTACTGTGGCAGTCAATGAGATCGTCCTGAGACATGCATAAGAATAACTTCTAGAATGGCCTCCCGACTCACTTTGAATCTCTTAGCCAAAAAACTCATTTGTATTTAATATTTTCCTCTTTTGTTCAAGGTCTTTTTCTAGGTGCCTTGCTAATTGGCACTTGGTAATAATCCCTCAGTGCCAGGGAGGCCCATCCCCATGCAAGGGGGAAAGGCAGTGAGCTTATCTGCTGAGTTTGGCTTAGAGAGAGGTCACATTTAAGTAACAAGGAGGCTTTCAGGAGGTAACTCTTAGGAAATATATATTTCAAGACTAAGTTTCAGTTTAACAAGAATAAGGTTCATAAGTACAAGCATTAATATCAAGGACCTGGTGTATTGGTCTGTCCTCTTTCACTAGACACTGCTGGGTACTCCAGAGATTCTTGCCACTTTATTAGAGAATGTAGCAGAACTCCCCAGGATAGGAATTTAATATTTTATTGGTTATCCTGTGGGTCTCCACCCACTGAGATAACACCCCATGACCACATGACCACATTCATATTCCATAGAGCCATGCGCTAGGTGCACCCTTCCTCACATATCCCCTGACGACTGATACCCTGCATCAGTGATCCTTCTCTGCCATAGTTGTCACTTTTCTGTAATGCAAAACATCCCCCAAAATAAAACCCCAAAACTTCTTGCATTGTGCCTTTCATCACCATAAGATCTGTTAGCTTTTATGTATGTTTACAATTTCTTCTGTATATTCTTTTAGTGTCTTTTTTTTTTAACCTCATCTTCAAAGAAGCTTTAGGTTACAGAAAAGTCACACCAAAAATATAGGGGT
Organism: Tolypeutes matacus; assembly: GCA_026826555.1. Classification (NCBI taxonomy): domain Eukaryota; kingdom Metazoa; phylum Chordata; class Mammalia; order Cingulata; family Chlamyphoridae; genus Tolypeutes; species Tolypeutes matacus. The sequence goes on from JAKSZT010018048.1 coordinate 1,420,025, forward strand.
TCCCTTTCTATTCCTGTAAACCTATCTTCTAGACTCTACCTCTCTGAGTCTGCTCAATTTGCTTAATTCATATCAAATAGGTTATGTAATATTTGTCCTTCAATACCTGGCTTACTTCACTCAACATAAGGTCCTCAAGATTCATCCATGTTATCCCATATGTTAAATTATAACACATGCTTAGTGGCAATGCCCCAAAATGTGCTCATCAATTGCAATGAATATACCACACTATTGAAAGAAGTTGTTAATGTGGGGAAAAGTGGGAGGTGTGGGACTTGGGGCATATGGCAATCCCTTATTTTTTTTTATAATACACCAACTAACATTTTATAATACACCAACTAATACACCAACCCTGAAGGGAAAGGGATTAGCTGAGAAGGTAGGCCATGCTAATCTAAAATCAAGGAAAAGAATGTTGAATCAGGAAACCTGTTGGCTTTCCATCCATCTATTCAAGAAACATACTTATTGGACACCTATGGCATGCAAAACAATGTGCTGGAGATAAATAAACAAAACTGGGTGGTTCATTAATGTGGTTGTTCATGTCATAAATATTACCAATTATCCCATATTTGATAGAGGAAAACCGAAAACAAACTATCACAACATATGGGATGAGTATATAAAAACATTCAGAATGCTGAGGGAGCAAAAACTATAGAAATAAGCAAAATCAAGCCTGTAACACATGTTTCAGAGACTGAGTTTCAGGGGCACACAGACTTCTGCAGGACACGTGATCAAGCTGCCTTGGGAGATCTACCCTCTCTCCGTGGCTGCTAAAGACCTCAAAAGGCAGTGTGATAGGTAGAAAGGTGACAATCTCTGGAACCAGAGAGCCCTGGTTTCTCCTGCCTACTGTGGCAGGTGGTGAATTTTTCTCCAATATCCATCTTGCTCTTCTTCCTCAGTAAAATAAATCCTGACCACCCACAATAGACCACATCTCCCGAGCTCCCATGCAGCTAGGTAAGGCTTTGAATTGAAGTTGTGGTCACTGGGTTTTAAGAAATAGCATTTGAAATTTCCAGGAAGTCTCCTTCCCTTTTTAAATTCCAGCTGGCAAATATGGGGCCATGAAAGCTGGTGCCAGGGCAACCACCTTGGAAAGCAGATGGAAGCCTTGTGTGGAAGATAGCAGAGCAACACGATGTCTGATGATTGTGAAGCAGCCATACCATCCCTCTGTGGCCTGTGAGAGGGTAATAAACTCACAATTTGTTTTAGCCACTGTTGAGTCCCTGTCACTTGTGGTCAAACCCAATCCTGAGACAAACAGTGGGACCTTAAATAATAGCTTAAACTCTCAGAGACTCAGTTTCTTCATTTACAAAATGAGGATAATAATATCTATTTTTATAACTGTTGGAAGGACTGGATTAAAAGAATAAATAAATTTAATACACCTAGAATAGTGCCAGGCATCCAGTAGTAGTTATATAAACAGCTATTAGTATAATAATGTTCACTGCTTATCCCCAGCTCTCTGCCTGAGGACTGCTCTCCTGCTCAAGCCTCCAATCAAAACTCCTATTCCCTCACACTTGCACCAACCAAGGAGATGATGACCTGAACTGCTAGTGAAAATAGTGTGCTCTGAGTTATGTAGAGTCTAGAGTTCTAACCTTGCCGGGGACTATATGCCTCCATCTTGGAAAATGACCCTTTTCTCGCTGAAGGTAGAGTCTTGAGAGAGGAAATACATAGGCTGATAAGGAGGAAAGAGTGTCTTTGTCAGAGAGAAAGGCCAGCTAAATTGACTCTGATGATTGGCCAAGAAGTTAGTATGACTATAAACTATAAAACAATTCTCACATCCTTCATGTTATACCACCTTGATGTGACACCCCCTACCCATTTCCCTCTCTGCTCATGCCTCAATTGTATGTGATGTGAGTTTACATAAACCTGAAGAGTGGGTTCTTGAAGATAAAACAGCATCCATGGGTGACTTTCTTATACATTGGACTGATATGGGAACATCAGAAGGGTTGTGGCATCATTAATGAAGAACTTGTCTTTATTGCGATGTTTTGGGGGAAACAATGGAAAGGATTTCCTCTAATTGGAAAATCTATATGTTTTCTTCCTCCACCTCCCCCTGGTCTGCCTGGATACTTGGCCCTCTCCTTATGACTGAGAGAAATCAGAGTGCCTCTGGGACCAGGGAGGGAGCACTTGGTGGAAGTTCCTGGGTGAGTTCCAGTCTCTGGCTTTCCTCTTACCAGCTGTGTGGCCTTGGGCCACAGTCACTTACTTTCTCCAAGCTTCAGTTTCTGCATTCATAAAATGCATAAACCACAGATCTCTCCTGAGCATGAAAATAAACAGTTGAGCCAGTTAGTTTTAATTAATGAAATGAGCTTTTTAAACTAACTGTACATATGTCCCCAGGTAATCACTTAGCTAGATTTTCCTCAGAGACAGGAAGCTGCCGCAGGAGTCCAAATCAGAGTGAATTGTGGCTTAAATGAGGACTACAGAAATGGAGAAGGGCCAAACAGATAAGATTCAGGATATATTTTGGAAGTGAGGCCAAAAGGACTTGCTGATGGACTGGTTGCCTGATATGAGTGAAGGAGAGAATTAGGGGTGTTTTACTTGGAGTAGGAGATGATGATGGAGATGGACTTGGGAGGAATCAATAGTTCTTTTCTCAGTTATAACAATGCTAACAACCAAAAAAGGGGGGGGCGGAGTTAATATGGGGTGGGGAAGGGGGGGTGGTTTGGTATCTGGGAGTCTCCGGCACTCCGTGTGTGACTTTGCTGTGACCTAAACTTCTTTGAAAATTAAATGAAAAATTGGGAGACAATGGGGATTGAGCGGAGAAAGGTGTCATGGCACACCAGACATCCGATAACACAGTGATAAAGGGAAGGAAAAAAGGGAAAAAGAAAAGAGAAAGGAAAAAAAAATGAATATATATATATATTTTAAAGGCATTTCCTTTGCTTTTTTGCCCATTTTTTGAATGTCCCAATCCACTAATTATATTTTATTTTGTTTTGTTCTTTGTTTGATTATTTGTTATTTTTCCTTCTCTCTTTTTTTTTTTTCCCCTGAGTTTCCTTATGTTTGTCTCTTGCATGTACACTTACCACACTTGTTTCTTTTTCCTAGTAAGTGTATTTGATTATTTTATGGACTAAATGTTCATGGAGGATTTGGATCACAGAAGGGTTACAATGGGTACTGCGGGGGATTATTGGGGGGGTTTCGTGGGGATTAGTTCATCCGAATATAAATGAAAGATATACAAAATCATTCAAAGGATCGGGGGATGGGGCATGGTCACGATGGGTGGATAATTACACAATAAAGGAGAGAATCTGAATTCCTAGCCTGGCGAGCTCTGTCACAGTCTCCAAGGGAGCAACAATAGTCCTCTGAGTGTAGGGACAGTGCCTGTCAAAATAGGATGACCCACTGATTTTTTTTTTTTTTTTTTTTAATTGATGACTACCCTTGTGAGTCTTTGCTCTTGTAAATGAGACTTAGCCTGCAGTTGTGGGGTGCCTAAGGGTTGCCACCTGAGAGCCTCCTTGTTGCTCAAATGTGGCCTCTCTCTAAGCCAAACTCAGCATATGATTGCATTACCTTCCCCCCAACGTGGGACATGACTCCTGGGGATGAGCCTCCCTGGCAACGAGGGATTAATACCAAGTGCCAACTGGCAGCTTTGCACAGTGGCAGTATCGTAGCCAATGAGGTTTATCCAAGGCATGATTATTGCTAATTGAAAACTTTTCCCAAGTGCCAAGTGGCAACACAACTGGAAAAAGACCTTGAATAAAAGGGGGAAATGGTAAAGACAAATGAGTTCAAGTGGCTAAGAGACTTCAAAGAGAGTCAGGAGGTCATCCCAGAGGTAACTCTTACGCACACCTCAGTAGGAGCTCATAGAACATCTAAGTGCCTATCACCCCACTCAGTGGGGTTCCTGAGAGCTCCGGAGACACCCTAGTCCTATTAAGGGGGGATAGCCCCAGAGACTGATGCCTTATCAGTGGGTTCTATTTTGGAATCTGTGCTCCTGAGAGTGACAGAATTAGACTCAAATAAGTCCTCCCAGCACATGGTTCACCAGTCCCTTCTATTCAAACCTATATGCGATGCTGGAGTTTTTAGGTATACTTCCAGAGACTGGAGCCTCCCGCCTACCTATGTGCCAGGTGTGCATGAAATCTGGGTGGAGCTGCAACTCCTACCCTACAGCTCAATGGACTCATCCAAGTCACCTGGTGAGGAGACAACTATGGGAAATGGCCATCCCAGGGAATGGAGAGGGCCTGCATCTGCAGGCAGGATCATCCCACCCACCATATCCATGGGATATAAGCCCTCTCTCACTTGGAGTTGGAGTGGACATCACCATCCCAGTCCCCTCAGGATTGGGGGAAGAACTATGGACTAGAGTGGACTTGATGGTATTCTCTTGTTCACATATGGTGATTCTAGCAATGCAAGAAATTATAACAATGAGGTGGAGCCAGTGGCCACTTGACACTTTTGGGGTAGGGAGGGGACGAGCAGTTGAAATACAGTGGTTTCTTTGGGAGTTGGAGGTTGTCCTGAGTACTGTTGTGGCAACGGATGTAGGCCATTTTAAATCAGCACACACCACTCAGAACTGAGTGGGAGAGAGTGTGGTCTACAGTGTGAACTGTGGTCTATGGTTGGTGGCAAGGCTCCAGGATGTGTAAGTTCATTGAGGGTGGTGGGCCACACTGTGCGAGATGTTTGTGTGGGATGTGATGGGAGGTGTGGGAGGTGGGCAACATGGGAATCCCAGTGGGTTCCGTGTAATATTTTGGGTAATCTAATCACCTCTTAAAATATATGTATATATATATATGTAAACAACATTTTTGTAAGCAAATACACATATATGCATATATATTTATATATCATTTTGCAAATGTTTGTATGTATTGTGAGAATTTTGATTTTTACCCATGATAAAAAAAAAAATAGTTCTTTTCTCAGATATGCTAAGTTTGAGGTGTCAAACTTACTCACTGAAACTCACTGTTTCAAAGAGGAGGTAATCAATTGTGTCAATTGTGTCAAATATCTCTGAGAGGTCATGTAAGATGAGGGCAGAAAATTTCCCATTGGCATTGACTAGCAACCTGTGTGTAGTAGGCAGCCTCCCAGATGGCCTCCAAGGATCTCTGCCTCCTAGTAGTAATGCCCTTGTATAATCCCCTCCCCCTGACTATGGGCTGGATTTATTGATTCAATTTTAATAGAATACAGTAGATGTGAGGGTATGTCACATCAGAGATTGTCACAAAAAGACCATGGTTTCTCTCTTGCTCACTGTCCTGTCAGCATTATCTTTGGGTATTGGCATAGAGTAAACATCAGGTGTAAACTGTTTAAGGCTTTTTACAGGCAATTATGACAGAAAGAGAGATATGCATGGGATTTATGGGGGTGCATAATGGAGACCTTATATTGGTGGCCCATAGATTCTAGGTTGGGTAAGGAAGGAAAATGAGGACATGAAATGTGTGATGGAGAGAGGGCGAGTGGGATGCCAAAGGATTAGAAAATCAAAGGGATGATCTCTTAGTGGAACACCAGAATACATGAGGAAGAAGGATAAGAGGTGGTAGGTAGAGTAAAAGATGCTTCAAATTGATATTTCAAAACTCTTACTGGTGAATGCAATTTCTAAGAGTAAGTTGTTCAGATGGAGTGAAGGAAAAGATGGAAGAAATGAATGGTATGGGATGAATCATTAATGTAGGTATGGAAGTCATCCAGGATTTTGACAGGCATAGTAGTGAGGATGACAGTAAGACAGATACCAGGACCATCACTGCATGAGGAGTTGTGGCTGGCAAGTTGATAGAAACAGCAGCAAAAGGGGGTATTAAGTCAATGGTTTATATTTAATGAGCTGGGGTTGAAGGGGAAAGGAAGGAAAATGGTTTGGGGGCAACAACAGGGATCCGATCCCCAATACTGAAAGGGCTGTAGAGGAAGGAGAGCCCTCAGGAGAGAGCCTTGGGGATTGGTGAGCATGAAAGGAAGCCCATGGTCAGGTGTGGAACTACTAAGGAATGGATTAGAATTTCCTTTCAAGTGATGGCAGAATATTAGATGAAGTCAAACTTAGTATGCATCTATATAATAAAAATAATTATTTATAGAGCACCAACTAAATTCCAGGGGCTGTGCTAGGTACTTTACTTATTTAAAAATATTTTAATCCCTGTAATAACTCTGCATACAAATGAGGAAACCAGCTCAAATGGTGTAGTGGATTTAAACCATGTCAACTCTGCTAAGCTGGAACTACATTTTCAGGGATTTCCTTCCGTGTATGAATCTAGGTTAGGATTATCCCTAAGAGAAATCTGCAAGATTTGGAAGGCAGAAGTGAAGAAGTATCCATTATGCTCTGAATTTGTTTGGTGCAGAGTCCCAGGCACCACTGCAGCTTGTATAGGTTGTTACTTATCTGTTGATTCAACTTGATGGTCTGGGGCCCTATAGCCAGGCCTGCAACAACTCTAGCCTTCTCTCTGTGTCTTCAGCTTCTCCAACCCCTGAGCCATGGGTGTGTGCAGTGAGAGAAGGCTACCAGATTCTTTGGAAGGTCACCTGGGTCATAGGCCATAGGGTTAGATGCAGTGAGAAAGATCCAGATTTGTGCTTGTGGATTTCAGTTTGTCCTCATGGGGTCCAGTTGTCCTTGCTGTCCTCCATTTCTCACTGAGCTTTTCTCCCCAGTGCCAACCTGGCTGACAGATAGCAACTTCAGGTTACCAACAGACACAGAGGCAGCAGAATAAATCTCTTATTCCATACCACTCAGAGTGGGTCTACTTACCTGACACATTGGAAAATGGTAAAACCCAAATCAGAAATGTTATTTGAATACAAGTCCATCCCATTTCTATTCTTCCAGGAAACTCTTACACCTACAAATAGATGACATAATTAATGAAACACCATGTAATCAAAAGTAAGAACCTCACAGATAATACTTGTTCCACCAAGAGTTAATCACTCTACACAGGTTTGAGGTATTGCATGAAAGAGAAGAAATTGGGCTGGTTGATGCATGCTTCCTGGTTGCTTTAGGTTTGGGCAGTGAGCAAGAAAGGACTGGAAATTAGGGAAATACAGAAAGAAAAATTGCAAATTTGGGCCGAGGGAATCAAAAGAAGGTTATAAGGATATTTTTTAAGTCTTTGTACCTGCTCCAAAATGAATTTAAAAGATACATTGTTGTATTATATGAAAGTTTTGGAAAAATAAAAATATAATGGAACTACATTTGTTTACATGGTAACAACATGAAAATACCATTTAAAGTTTGGAAGGATAAATACTACAAAGCACATGCTAGCTACAGGACTCTGAGCTTGTCTCCTAATCTGTGGAATGGGTATAATAATGATAGGTTTTCATAGAGTTTCTGTGAAGACCAGCAGATATAGTGCATGTGAAAGTGCTTTGTAAGTTGTAATGTCTTCTATAAGTAAACACACCATTATCGTCAGCCACATGAAACCAACCATGATTCTCACATGAATATCCATTGCTTTTGTCTACCCAGACCCCTGGCGCACCTTCTTCCAGGAATAGCACAGCTGCCCTTCCTTTTAAAGAACTGGTGGTGAAAGTGGCCCTGCTCCTGACCACAGGAGTGAGAACTTGCCTCAGGCTAAGCAATCAGCATGCGCAGTGCACCTGGTCACAGTGATGGGTTCAGGAAAGGGCATGTAATTCAAGCCAGTCCAACCAGAGCTCTTCTTGGAGATTTTTCTTTTCTTCCCAGGATCTATAAGGACATGTCCCCAGAGTGGCCATATTTCCTATCATATGGAAGCACACCCAAGGATAAAACTGACATGTGGAGAAAATGGGAATTGAGAGAAAGAGTCCTGAAAGAATTCCAGTCATCACTTATGTACAGCTCCAACTCTGCCCATTCCATAATTTATATATGGAATACACAGATACAAATTCTTTACTTAAGCATCTGATTTGCACTTTAATCACTTCCAACCAAGAGGTTTGGCTAATACGGAGTCCACAATGGACAACTTTCAAATCACAAAATGTGGAGAGTGGGCAATCTTGCCCACAGTCTCCGTTCTAAACTACAGAAAAGTATTTAGAATAGTGAAAACACAAAATCTAGACACAGCCTGTTTTAGTTTCCTAGGCTACTCAAGCAAATACCATACAATGGTTTGGTTTAAACATTAGGAATTGTATTAGCTTACAGTTTTGAGGCTAAAGGAAAGTTTTAATCAAAGCATCATCAAGGAGATGCTTTTTCCTGAAGACCAGTGTTCTGAGGTTGGCTGCTGGGTCCTTGGCCCTTACTTCGTCACGTGGTAAGGCATATGCAGCAATGGCAGGCACATGGCGGCATCTCCTGGTCTCTCCCTTCTCTTCTGGGTTCCATTGATTTCAGCTTCTGGCTGCTCCCTCTGTGGCTTTTTCTCACTTGTCTGAATTTCACTCCACTTTTAAAGGCTACCAGTAATAGGATTAAGTTGCCTCCTGATTGAGGTGGGCCACACCTCCTTAACTAACTGCATTAAAAAGTCCTGCTTACAATGTGTTCACACCCACAGAAATGGATCAAGTTTAAAAACATGTTTTTCTGGGGTGCACACAGCTTCAAACCACCATACCACCACAGGATGGTGTTCACAGAATGAGAAGACATCCACCTTCCAATAATCATCAAGCAGAAATAATATTAATCAGGAGGCATTTTTTAGAATGTGGTAGTTGAAACAAACCTCTTTAGGAATATTGCTCATAAATACTGAATTACTTAGAAATAAAATTCATAGTTTGGGCTTAGCTATTCTAACCTAATACTTGTTGCTATCATAAAGGCCTAAGTAAAAAAGGCCATTGCAGATGTATTTCTAGACTGGGAACATTGTCTCTCCATGACTTTTTCCAGAGTAAGTAGACCCTTTAAAGAGTGGAGCTTTAACAAGGTCAGCTTCTGTCTCTCTGTGCTACATCTTATGACTGCACTTTGGAGTAGGAGGAGTCTTAGAGATACATCATGTCACAGATGAGGGAACTGAGCCCCCACAATAGTAAACAACTCAAGCAAGTTCATACAATTTGCAAGTAAATTCGATGAAGATTCTTTACTTAGAAAATAATTCTTTGCTTTGCAAAATGCCACACTATAGTTTTCACTTTAAATTCATTAAAATGAAACTCACAATGTAAGTTTCCTAACCAGTGACGATGTATAAAATCCTCAAATTATTAAATTTGTAAAACATTTATTTGCACACAATTATTTGGGAAAGCATTTCTTGTACCTCTGTGTAATTCCAGTCCGGACATACTACTTACTATATTAGAAGTTTAGAATCTTTACAATGAGTCAGCATTGGAATAGATAAAATGGTTTAGATTGGCAAACTCCCATATCTTGTGAAAACAGATACATTTGCCTAAAGGAAATGAGATATTCCTATTAAATGTTCTAGTAGTTCTTAAATCAGTAGAAGAAATCATGACTGGTGACATTCTTTTGTATTAGGAAATTTTTAATCATATCATGTTCCAAGAATCACAACTGTTTCAGAAGTCTCTTAGGATGCAGTTATTTTCATTAGTCTTTCTGCATATTGAATGGAACTGAGAAAGACCTAACAGGAAGCATATCTGAGCTGCTTCCATGGACCAGCCTTTTCGTTGAGGGGAGCAGAGCTCAGGAGAAGAGTGCTTGAAAGGTGGCGTTTTTCAGATGATCTTCTATGTCACCTGCTGCTTGTTTTTATTTAAATTATTGAGCCCAATTTTCCAATCTGTAGTGAAGCTTTTGTATATCTTTATGGAGTGTTCGCACAATAAATTAGCAGATGAAAACTGATTCCCTATTTTTTTTGTCACCTCCTACCTCCTGCCCAATAGAGCCTCAGAAAGCCACTGCAGAGGGACCAATTACCTAGTTACTTCAAGCCAAGAATGGACTATGCTGGACCTTCTCCCAGACTCAGAACTGATTCCCTGTACCCTTTCTCATGCCAACATTTTTCTCTATTACTTTTCACAGGACTAAGGTGGTGGTGGTGTCACAAGGAAGAGATGTCACACTTCTATCCAGATAACACATACTCAAGATAACAATGTCCAAAAATGGGCAAAAGAACAGGAACATAATAGTCACTAAAGAAAAACTGCAATACCTAAAAAGCCAATAAAGATGTTAAACTTTGGACTGAAGATTAAAACATCAGCAAGATATCTTTTTTTTTTTTTTTTTTTTTTAACTGATGAAAGCAACGATGATTTAAAATTATGTGATCAAATACTGGCCAGTTTGTGTTGAGATAGGCAAGCTATCTTTGTTGGTGTCATGCTGTATCAGTGTAATGGTTCCAGAAAGCCATTTAACAACATATTTCAAGAGCCTTTAAAAGATTCATACCTTATTTCACTTTCAATAATCTCTTCCTCCAAGAAAGGTATCAGAGATGTTGTGGACATACAGTAATGTGTGACAGATAGTTATGGTATCACTATCACTATCACTATCATTATCACTATTACTATTCTAGAGCCATGTACTTAAAAAAAAAAGTCTGGAGATGTAAAATGAAAAGCCAAAGGAAAGAATCACTAATGATGTACTTTTAGGCACAGTGCCATCTGAGAATGTCTTTTGGATGGGGACAAGGACACTTACCCAACACTACCTAGATCATGTTTTTTGTGTGTGAAAATTATATGGATACTTAGCAAAATTATTAACTAGCATGTCTTTGGCAGTTCTATATTAAAGTTCCTTTATTGGCATTTAAAATTCATTACTTATTTTTGAAAGGCTCTTCTCAAGAATTACAATAAAGGCCCACCATCCCTAACTAGTAATCACCAATGGCTCCCAAAAACTCCATGTTCAAACAAAGCATATAATTAATAGTAGAAGGGTAAATATTATGCAAACTGTTTATAAATATTCAGGTATCTAAAAAATTAAAGAGCTGGCTCTTTAGTAATATACAGAAAAATGATTTTTCTTATGAAGCTCCCTTTCTTTCATGACTAGGCAATAAGATCTGTGGATCTGAGAGACCTAGAGATGTTGCTCAATTCTTCCACTGCTTTCTTGTTGCACGACAGACCGTGCTTTTCTCCATCAACATATTGATGTCAGTTCCAGGCTTTTCAACTGTCATGGCAGTTGATTGCCAAGTTCTTGATGGGTTGCCAAATCTTTAGTCCAATACGGATTTCATTGAGCTGCTATTTACCTGTCTGCCAAATACTGTGAGTCATCCACCCAACATTAATTCCCCCCTTCTATATTACTAAAAGAATCCTAATATTTTTAAAGGTTACTGTGAGTTCAATTAAAATATTCCTCATACTGCTTGCAGCTAGATATGGCCATTGACCCAAGTTGTGATCAGTGAAATATAAGTGAAGTTTTTCCAATGTCTCTTCTTAAATGAAAAGGCAAAGTCTATCAAGGAGGTCTTCTGCCTTTCTTCCTTCATTCTTTTCTGTCTTCCTGCCTGGAACATGGATGGGATGCCTAGAGGAGGCAGCCATTTTGTGGCAATGAGGATAAAAGCCATACATTAAAGAAGACAGATCAAAGATCTGTATTCCTTTATGGTATTGTGGAGCTATTGTATGAGCCCTGGACATTCTGTTTCCAGGCTTCTATTTTACAAGAGAAAAATAATCATTTTGTTAAATCACTGAGGTTGAGTTTCCATAACATGCAGCCAATTGCAAACTCCACCCAATACAACCTCCAGACTTATGAGGCATTCTTCTGGGCTTCATCTGGGCTGCATTCATCTTTCTGCCAAATGGAGACTCAGGGTAATCTCTGGGCTGAAGGGGTAGTTAGCTGGGTAACATTTATAAAGATGCTGATAGGAGGAGTATGATACAATGAAAGGAATAATTTTTAAAAAATATATTACAATCTTATTTTAAACAGAACCTTGTACAAGATCCTTTCCCCCTATTTAGCCTGAGGCATCGCTTGCCTCAGGAAGGAAGAGGATTGTTAAACCAGGAAAATAGAGTCAGAGGCAGGGTAAAAGTAAAGCCTAATTGCTTACCCTGAGGTTCAATTAGTGTAGCAAAGGCAGCATGAATGCACAACAGTTTTCTTTTAAAAAAATCAGTTTTTAAAATATTGAGTTGGCTCCCTCTCATCCACCAACAGTGACCATCACTTGGGTTGTCTTAGAATCATTATAAATTCATAGATACAGTCATATCTGATGTGTTTTAAACGACTGCAGTTATCTTTTTTGATGCTCAAATTGACCCATCTTTGGCCAGTGGAGCCTATTTAAATTAGTTCTTGAGTCATTTGGACACAGCCCAGTAGTTATTGGTACTTTCTTGCTTTCTGAAAATATTTGTAGACAAAATGATATAATGTCTGAGATTTGCTTTGAAATATTGGGAGTACAGATAAAATATGCTTGGCCCTGAGTTAAAAGTTGTTCAAGCTGGGGGATAGCCACATGGGCATTCATTATACTATTGTCTTATATTTGTCTGTATTTGAAAGCTTCCAAAAATGAAAAGTAACGATTAAAAAATCCAACCTATGGTTTCCGAAACAGGATCTTGAAATCCTTAGTCTGGAATACCTGGCTTTGATGGGAGAAAAGAGAATTCTAAATCCCCAATGCGTCCCTTGACTACCAAGAACGAGCCCAGAGTTCTGAAAATAACAGTCTTACTCTAAGTCAGAGGTAGTAAGCTTTCAAGATGCAAGGAACATTCCCCTCAACTCAAGGACAAGAAGAACCCTTTTCTGTCCTGGGGTGAAGGCCAGGAAAAGGGTGGAGGGTAAGGAGAGTGGAAAGCACCACCTGAACAGCCTCAAGGCTTCACGTGGTACGCACCTCTTGACAGTTCTGGAGTGATCACTGTCTGGGTAAGAGGGGCTTCCTTCAGTGATGGGTTTGTCTCTTTTCACACACTCTTTGGTCCGGATTCTTGCCAATAATCCTCAACAAGCCTTACTCAGTTCGTTGCTCTCCAGATAGAGTAGGAAAGAGAGTCCTAAGGCCAGAATTGGAACCCTATCTGTGATTCCAAAGGGCAGTGTGTCTTGAGTTTCAGTTTCACCCATGAAATAAAAGGTCAGCCTGCAACATTAAGGACGCTTTAGTACCCCAACCATCCAAACCAGAGACTCCTGGAACCCTGGGCCTGCACGGCTTGCCTTGCCTGCCTCAGTGCCTTTTCCCTAGATGTCTTTTCTATTATTCCATTCGGGCCTTACAGTTGCCTTCTAAAAAAGGTGCGACTGATATGAATACTATTTGCAGATAACTGAAGAGGAGGCGGAGGTATGCATCATGGATGACCCCTAAGTTGGCAGCACTTTCAGGCTTCCGGAACCAGCTGCAACACCGAGCCATACGATTTCCCCTCTCTACCGTCCCTAGCCTAAAAATCCTGAACCCCGTGCCCACTGCGGAGTAATCCAAGAGACAGTCTCAGCGCCTCCAGCGTCCCCAGCGCCCCAGAGACGCGGAGGAGGGCGCGCAAGTGGTGAGCGCCCTGCGGCCCTGCTCCAGGTGCAGAGGCGAGAGGGAGAGGCTCGAGGGGGCCCTGGGCGGCAGACGCTGCGCGCTGGGACCGCCGCGGCTCAGGCTCCTTCAAAACCGGCCCCGGCGGGCGAGAGCGGCGGTGAGTGCGAGCGGTAGCCCGGGACTCGAAATGGCGAAGCCAAGGGAGGCGAAGGCGTCAGGGCGGAGCTGCGGAGCGGCGGAGCGGGTTCCGCGCCAGCCATGTGCGCGTTCTCCGGAAGGATCCCGGTAAACGCGGCCACCTGCGCTTGGTGCGCGCAGCCAGGGCTCCCTCGGGTTGCCAGGCGGGGTGACCGTGGTGGTTGTTGTCCCCGGGACCCCTTTTGCGTATATCCCTCTCCTGCGCGCAGGTTCACTGGTGGCTCCGCCGCGGATATGCGCACCCAGGTCCGGTTAGGAGGTAGCCCACTCTCTCCACTTCCGGGCGCGGTTTCCGGAGCCCCCGCCTCTCCCACTCCAACCAACCTTCCTTTTGGCCCTGGTGAGGGGCGCGGGGCAGGTCCTGCCCTCGGAGAAGACTCGCCGAGGTAGCTCCCCTTTCCCCAGGCACCCACAGACGATCCGGGGAGACACAGACCAAGCACTTTCCCAAGCCGCATCCCAGGTTCAGGCTCGGGCTCACAGGTAGGGTTTTATCCTTTATTTGCCTTTAAACCAACCAGGGGAAGTTTGGAACCCTACAGGGCAAATTTAGGGCGCGGCTGGGGGCACGCTTCACCCGCGGAGACAGCTCCCAGGGAGGGGAGCGGTCCGGCAGGAACTGGGCATTCGCCCCCGCAGTTGTGTCTGTCCCTTCTGTAGCCCGGGCGTAGTGCGATTCTAGGGGCAATGTGAGTTGCTTATTCTTCGTTGCTGAGCATCTACATCTGCTGCCAGCGGGGAATCTCTGGGATGGGTTCAGGTTATCTTGGGAGTAGCAGCAACTCAGCCTGGTTTCACTTGTATTGATGCTCTTGCTCTGCTCTGCAAACCTGGGCTCCCTCAAATTTCAGTGTTTGACGGGCGTGTGTTTAATTAGTTTATTTTACACCTGAGGTGATCTCAGCGCATGCTTCCAAAATGAAATCATTGATAGAGAAAAAAAATCTGTTTTCGACGAAAACGAAAGTAATCTTCTGATTTTCAGTTTCCCTGTCCAGATATTTTACCTGTCTCCCTGTGGTTAGAGAATGAAAGTTTTGCTTTCCATATCTAATCTACTAGACATTTAGTGATGGGGCTATTTTTGATAGATTTTTTTGGACATAGGTATTGCTGCAACTTGCATATTGTTTTTGAAATGCACATTGGTGTCTCGAAATAGCTTACTATTAGGGGACCATTTACTGCATTAGGGGTTGTGTTCAATTTACTAATTCATCTATTTTTTATATGACTAAAGTTTTGTTTTTTATCTTTAACTGAAAATAACAACTAGATGTATAGGTAACACAGTTTGTTCTGTCACCAGAGCATTCTTGTCAACTGACAATTATTCCATTTGTCTCGTTTTAGTCCAATTACACAATTTACATAAGTAAACTTTCCTGATCTAATCTTTCATTAACCTATCATGACTTATTTAAATAGGCGTGGAAAGGTTGAGTGCTGGAGGAGGTAGAACTCATTTCCTGCAGACATAATGACCTCAGAACCTCACTTTTTCATGAAAAAGCCGCTCCTATATCAGAGGTAGAAAAGCAGCTGTTCAAAAATTTAAGTTTACTAAACAAGCCCCAGGAGAGAGACAAGACTTATCCCAGCCTACACTTGATATTGGAAGAAGCTGGGACCATGGAGCCTTAAGAAGAAAGAGGAAGCCTCAACCCTTGCAGACATCAGCATCCATCTTGCTCCAACATGTGACAACAGACTTTGGTGAGGGAAGTAACTTATGCTTTATGGCCTGGGAACTGTAAGCTTCTACCCCAAATAAATACCCTTTTAAAAAGCCAACAGATCGGGAAGTGGCTGTGGCTCAATCAGTAGGGCTCCCGTTTACCATATGGGAGGCCCCGGGCCCGGTTCCCGGGGCCTCCTGGTGAAGGCAAGCCCGCCCGCATGGCGTGGTTAGCTGACCCAGCGAGCACAAGCAGCAAGGGGGGGATAAATGAATAAATAAATAAAATCTTAAAAAAAAAAAAAAAAGCCAACAGATTTCCAGTATATAGCATCAGCACCCCTTTGGCTGAATAATATAGTTGGTAATTTGTATATTCTTTCCTTTGATCTTTATCAGTCTTGTAATTTATTAATTATATTTATTTTGGGGGTAACCAGCTTGTTATTTCATTGACATTCACCATTGTTTTCCTGTTTTGAATGTCATTGATTTCTGTTTTAATTTATTTAATTTTTCTGTCTTTTGGCTGGCATTTATTTTGTTCTTTTATGTAGTGTCTTGACATTTGAAAATTAGATTATTGACTTGAGCTAGTTCTTTTAAAATACAAGCAATTAGTGCTATAAATTTATCTCCCAATACTGCTTTAGCTGCATCCCTTAAATGTTGACAGGTTTTGTTTTCATTTTCACTCAGTTCTATGAATTTATTTATTACCATTTACCATTTCTATTTAAATCATAGATTTTGAGAAATAAGTTGTTTACTGTCTATGGTTTTGATAATTTTTCTGTTGTCTTTCTGTTATTTATATCTAATTTTGTTTGATTCCATTATATTCAGAAAAGACTTCTCTGCATGTTTTCAATTTTTCAAAAATGTGTTGACATTTGCTGTATGGCCCAGAATATTGTCTATCTTTGAGAACAGACACTTCAAAAGAATAGTTATTCTTCTACTTTGGGAAAGAGTATATCATAATTTTCAATCCCACCCTATTGATTGATGATGTTATTGGTCCTTACATACCCTTGTTAATTTTCTGTTTCATTGTTCTATCAATTATTATTAATATTCTTTGTAGAATTAACCTTTTATCAGTATGTAATGTCCCTCTTATCACTAGTAATTTTCTTTGTTCTGAAATCTACTTATCTGATATTAATGTAGCCACTCTTGCCTCAAAAATTGTTTATTTTATGGTATGCCTTTCTTCAATCTCTTTCCTTTCAACATACCTATATTATTATCCTTAAAGTAGGAGTCCTGTAGATAGCAGTTCACTTGTTATTTTTTGTTTTTGTTGTTTATCCACCCTGTCAATATCTCTTTAATTGACCATTTACATTTAAAAGCACTATGGATATGCTTATAGCTGCCATTTCTTGTTTGTTTTCTGCTATCTTGCCTTCCTGTTTGTACACAAATGTGTCCATGTATATTCTTTGTATTATGTGGGCCTATTTTTTAGAATTTCATTTTTGTTTATTTATAGTGTATTGAGTATATTGCTTTGCATAATGTTCTTAGGGATTGCTCTATGTATTAAAATATACATATATAACTTACTAAGCTACTGGTATCAACTTTTCTACTTTGAATGTAGTGTAGTAACTATTTCCATTTAGGTTCCTTTAACTCCATGAATTGTTAATATATTTTTCTTAAGTATACTTTCCATATACATTGAGCATCAAATTGAGCAACATATTAGGTGTCATAATTTTTGCTTCTATCATCAAAATATGATTAAGATACTCACAAGGAATACACAAAGTAAACAAATAAAACAAAGTGTTGGTATATAATTTACCCCCATTTTTACCCTTTCTGTTTTTCCCTTTCCTTTCTGAAGTTCTAAGCCCTCTTCTCTTACCATTCATTTTGTTTTTGGAGAACTTCCTTTAGACATTATTTAAGAGTACATCTTATTAACACAAATTTTCTAAGTTTTCCTTCATATGAGAATGAAAAACACCTGGTACCACTGTTTTCTCACTTGTTCTTTAGTAGTGCCACCAGAGGAAAATTGTTTAGTTGGGCCAGCTTAAGTCACTATCTGGAGGGCTTCTACCACTGATGGTAATAATGGAATTTCCCATCATTCTGCTTTTCTTTTTCCATTCTTCTGCATTCTCTATGATTGTCTGCTATATTACTTCCAGGTGTTTAGTTGTACTTAGCAGGGAGATATGGGCAAAATGAGTCCATGTAATCGTGGCACAAATCACAATGTCATGTGTTTTAATGGTGAAAATAGTTAACAACTTCTGTAATTAAATCACAAAATCTCAGTGAAGTCAAATAATTGCTTATTTCTTGTTCGTAATACAATACTTGAGTCTTGTGCTCCTTAATGTTTTTACTCAAAGAGTTACTCATAGACCCGCACTTCTCCCACCTTGTGGTAACAGCATCTGATGCATAAAAGTCACCACAGAAACTGAAGTGAGGACGAAAGATTTCCATAGACTTTGGTTGGCTATGGGCCACTCTAGGAAGAGGCTTCATCAATTCTGTCCACAATCCAACAATCAGAATTCAATCACACTTTTTCTAATGCAACTGCAAGGAAGTTTGGGAAATATCATTCTACTGGGCACTGAGAAATGAGAGGAATCTCAGGTATTATGAATCCTAGAAACTGCTATTACAATATAAGTTCTAATGTACAGAAAGCAATTTGTTCAGATTTTGTAGTAGAGAGGAAACTTATTTCAAGAAGGAATATATTGAAAATGAGTGTAAAGCTATTGGGATTTGTCTTAGAAATCAAAATCCTACATCCCTTTACAGGAAAATGAGAGCATAAGACTACAGTAATACCTAAAACTTATCATCTCCAAAATTATCTTACTCTATTGCTTTATTTCACTATCATCTTATCATCATCTTCATCAGAGAGTTTTAAAAATCCTTCATGTGCAACAGTCTACTCAGTGTACCTGTGTCATCTCTTTATTTATACATCTTTCTCATATAAGCGTTTTCAACAAAGGTACGGGTATTAACATTATATAAATACAGAAACAAATATTTAAATTTGAAAGAATTTTCTGAAGTTCATTGTGATGACTAATTTATGTATCAATGTCAATTATTTAGCTTATGATTGTTTGGTCATTTACTTGCCTAGTTGTTACTATGGAGATATTTCACAGATGAGATTACTGATATCAAAGAATCAACCTAAGTAAAGGTGATTAACCTCCATTGTATAAGTGAACCTAATGAACTCAGTTGGAGGTCTTAACATCATGAACTGAGGGTTCAGCATTATCTCTTACAGAAATTCCCAGCCAGCAAATTTGGACTTGCCAGCCCCCACAATATCATGAGCCAACTCCTTATAATAAATTTTACACACACACACACACACACACACACACACTTTGGTTCTGCTTCTCTGGAAAACCCTGACTGATAAAATTTTTGGTACCAAGTGTGATTCTAGAACAGAATCCTAAGGATAAATTTTCTGAAATGGCTTTGGGAATTTTAGAATTGATTTTTAAACTGTATTACATTTAAAAGCACTAATGACTCTTTCCAAAGTTAAAGAAGGCACTGATAGTATATGGCACGATGTGGCAATAAAGATAAGCAAAATATCACCATTGGATACTCATAAACAAATACTTCTGAGAGCCAACATTCTGGGAGATTGTGTATGTATTTGATACCAATATACTCAATATAATGGGTATATTGAGATTGGTGAGTTGTTCTTAAATATGTTGCATAAAATTGGTGGGAGAAAAGGATGACTTAAAAGTCCCAGGTTAAGTGACAAATAAGTGACATGAAAGTTTCTATATGTGCCTTGAAAGAAGCCCTTATCTCCTGTAGTCAAACTATGATACTGGGGAAATTGAACTTTTAAATTCTGCAGTCTTCTTTTGCCAGTTGAAACAGCCCTTCATTGTACATCTTCAGAGCTTATTTTTGCATTATCTGATGAAATTCTAATGGAATCCCCTGAGGTAGTTTACTTTGGAAGACATTGCTAATTCTCCACAGTAATAAACCGTACCACCCCTCTTTGCTTATAAAACTTTAACAAAATTAAAGACATGGCAGACCCAAAACATGAGGTCCAAAGTGTGACACATAAAGATGTATACTGCATTCCAAAAGGAAAACATAATTTTTACACTCTGTAGTGAGAGAAATCAGGGAAATGTTACATTCTTAACCATTATGCACACCCTTAATATCAATTCCCACACTTAATTGCCTGATTTTTGTTGCATCAGAATTGATATTAAAGGTATAGTATAATGGTGGAAGGAACATAAAGTTGTTTAAAGCTGATTTGATTGATACTGGCCCACTAAGCAGAGATTCTAGATTCAGCCTTATAGCTCAAAGAGTGAGAAGGGGCTTTAGCAATTTGTTTTGCTGGTTGGCTGAAACATGGACCAAAAGTTGGCCTATACTAAATGAAGATGAGATGCCAGAGCTGCTTTGGTATTATTTAGAAGAATATATCCAATCGCAAATGGAGATTAGGATATTCAAGTGAATTTATCATATCAGACCTGCTCAACCAACCCAGACTTTTGTACATAAATTTGTGAAGAGAATACTAGCATCCTTGTAGAGCTCTGTGGTTGTTTTTCTCTGTAGGTCAGATACTGCCATGGGAACTGCTGCTATTGAACTGGGATCCTTAAAAAATCGAAATAATTTGAACCTAAGATGACAGTAGTTAAGTAGTAGTATCTAATCTCCAAAAGCAAGATGGACATGGTTGTTATAATGGAGAGCAGAGTCAAAGCAATAATCAGAATAATGTGATTTGCATAGACCTATGGCATTAGTTAAATGATCATGGGGTACCTAGAAGCAAAATAGACAGTCTACTAAACCACAGAGATGCAGAAAGCTAGAGGCAGCAGCCAGGAGCTGAGAAATCAGAATCTGGTAGATGAAGGAGGAACCAGGAGAGGTTGCCACATGCATTGCCATGTGACGGAAAAACCATGGGCCAAGAATTTCCAGCAGCCAGACCAAGAATGCCACATTATTCTGGAGAAAAACATTGCTTTGATCATGCCTTGATTTTGGACTTCTCCTAACCTCAAAACTGTGAGCCAATAAATTCCCATTGATTAAGCCAATCCATTGCATGGTATTGCTTTGGCAGCCAGGAAACTAAAACAATATACCTCATTTAGTTGCAGTATACTGGCCCATTATTGGAGTGACCTGAACAGTGGCTAGCTTTCTGGAGACAAGAAAAACTGATGTTTCTGCTTTATGTCCAGTCTTCCATGCAGGCTGCTTTGCTCCTTGGGCTATATGATCCAGCATGGCCAGTGGTGTGTGAAGTGGAAATGGAAAATAGAAATGTTTCAAGCATTTGGCAGATATAAGTGAATCACAGCATAGAACCTCAGGATTTTGGAGAAAGCCCTGCCATAACCTTTGGATAACTACTCTATTTATTTATTTATTTTTTTAAGAAATAGCTTTAGCTTCCTACTGAGCCTTAACAGAGACTAAACACGTAACCTTGCTATGCAACCAGGATTGTCCACTTTGTACTGGGTATTGCCTGACTCAACAATCACAGAGTTGGAGGTGCACAGCAGCACTCTACCATCAAGCAGAAGTGATAAATATGAGATTAGGTACAAGGAGGCCCTGAAGGCTCAGGTAAGTTACATGTAGAAGTAGTCAAAATGTCCATGGTCCCCACTCCTGCCATATTAAGTTATCTCTCCTGCCTGCACCTTTGGCCTCTTGGGAAGTGTATTAGTAAGCCAAACGGGTTCTGATGCAAAGTACCAGAAATTGGTTGGTTTTAATAAAGGGTATTTATTTGGGGCAAAAGCCTACAGTAACAAGGCCCTAATGTGCCCAACTCATGGTTTGTTCTCGCCAAAGTCAGTTGCCACGTGTTGAAGCAAGATGGTTGCAGATCTCTATGAGGGTTCAGCTTCCCTCTCTCAGTTACAGGCTGGCATAGAGCTTGTCTCCCCAGAGCCACAGGATCAAAGTTTTTTCCTCCTGTGTCTTCTTCTGTGGGTCTCCTTGAGTGAGTGTCCATTTATATCAGCCCACCATGGGAGCAGGGTTTTAACCTGAGTTACATCCTGCTGACATGCTCAAATCAAAGCCCTAATTTAACATAATTTTATCAAAGACATCTCAGCTGTATCTAACAATCAAAAGGTATCACACCCAGAGGAACAGACCAGTTTACAAACATAATCTTTCTTTTTGGAATTAATAAATAATCTCACACTGCCACAGGGAGTTCCTCATAATCAGTTGAATAAGGAAGATAAACCTTTGGCCTTTTTTACAGATATTTCTGCACAGTACACAGGCACTACCCAAAAGTGGACCACTGCAGGACTACATCCTCTTTCTGGGTGTCTCTGAAAGATAATGGTGAAAGAAATCCTCCTAGTGAGCAGAACTTTATTTCAGCAGTAGACCTGGTTGTTCATTTGCTTGGAAGGAGAAATGGACAGATGTGTGATTCTACACTGATCCATGGGTTCTGGCCAATGGTTTGCTCAGAACTTCAGGGATATGGAAGGAATATGACTGGCAAATTGTAACAAGGAGGTCTTTGGGAAGGCATGTGGATATATATGTGTGTGTGGGCAATAATGTGTAGTGATTTTTGTCCCTTTAAATGTACAACAAATGGTAACATCAGAGGATGGTAACGTCATTTAATAATGAAGGGGCTAGAGTGATACATAATGTGGATACCTGTTGGCCTCTCCCCAGTCACTCCTGTCATTGTCCAATAGGCTCATGATCAAAGTGGACATGGTGGAAGGGATGGAGGTTATTCATGGGTTCAGAAACATGGACTTCTAGTCATTAGGGCCAACCTTGCTACAGCCATTGCTTAGTGCCCAATCTGCCAGAAAGGGTGACCATCAGTGATTCCCTACTATGGCACCATTCCCTAATCTGATCAACCAGCTGCCTCATGGCCAGTTTATTACATTGGACCTCTTCCATCATGGAAGGCACTGCATTTTGTCCTTATGGAATAGACATTTACTCTGGGTATGAATTTGCCTTACCTGCATAGACTTCTTCTGCCATATTCATGAACTTACAGAATGACTTATCTATCATCTTGGTATTACCCACATCATTACTTCTGGTCAAGGAAATAACTTCCAAGCAATAAAGTGCAGTAATGGACCAAAGCTCATGGAATTCCCCAGTACTATCATGTTCTCCATCATCCAAAAGAACCTTGATCAATAGAACAATGAAACATCCTTTGGAAGATTAAATTATCACATCAGTTATGTGGAAATACCTTGTAGAGCTTGGACAATGTAGTCCAGGAAGCTGTATATGCTCTAAATTCGTGTGTAATATATGTGCTTCTTCTCCCTTAACCAGGATTCATGGGCCCAGGAATCAAGTGATGAAAATTAAAGAGGCACCACCCATTATTAGACCCTGTGATTCACTAACAAAAGGTTTCCACTGACCCTGTGACCTTATGCTCTGTTGTTATAGAGGTCTTTTTTCCAAAGGGTTGGAAAGCTTCCACCAGTATAAACAATGGTTACATTGATCTGGAATTCAAGACTACAACCCAATCACTTTGGGTTCATCTTGCTGCTGAATGAACAGACAGAGAAGGGAGTTACTCTTCTGACTGGGGCGATTGATCCTGATTGCCAAAGGGAAATTGGGTGGCTGCTAAAGAAGGGAGTAAAGAAGAGTAACTATGGCATACAGGCCATCCCTTAAAGTGTGTATTAGTACTATTATGCCCTACTATTAAAGTAAATGGAAAACAACAGCTTAATTCAGGCATAAATACTAATGACCAAGACTTTTCAGGAAAACAGATTGGGGTTAACCCACTAGGCAAAGAATCATGACCAGCTGAGATGCTTTCTGAGGACAAAAGAAACAAGGAATGGGTTGAGTAAGAAGGTAGTTTTAGTTACAAATACAAGCTATGACCATGTGACCATTTGATGAAATGAAGACTATATTTATGAGTATTGTCTTCTTTACTTCGTCATGAATTTCTTTATTTTCTTTCCTTTATCATATAACATACGTTGTTTTAAATTTACATAATGGTATTTAAGTGATAGTGTTTCAAGGACAAGAGTGAAAATCTTCGTCTTTTAGGAAAGAATTAGCACATTTTCTCTCAGGACAGTTGTATCACATTAGGCAGAATTATGACCCTGTTATTGGTTTTATTAGTATATTAAATATGGTTTAAGGAGATGTATATGTGTGCCATGCTGTAAAGCAGTGGACTATGATGATTAATTTTATATGTCAAATTTACAAGCTATGAGGTCCAGTTGTTTGGTCAAATACTGGCTGTGTTATTACTGTGGAGGTGTTTAGTATATTGGATTAGCATCTACAATCTATTGACTTTATATTAAGTAGATTACAGTCCAAAATGTGGTGGGCCACATCCAATCATTTGGGGATTTTAATAGTAAGGTCTTAGGGTTCCAGTGGTCAGAAGAATTTCTTACTCAAGTCTTCATAATCAACTAGTACAGAAATTTCAAGCCTGCCCTATTCCCAATTTGGAATTTGCTCTCAAAACTTCAGCATCATCTTTATGAATACTTCCAGTCTATGGCCCACTTTATCAATTTCAGAATTGCCAACCTCCACAATTGCCTGAGTCAGTAACTTATAATAATTGTATTGGTAGATGATAAAAAAAAGATATTTGAAATGGAATATGGGGGGGAAAATCCACTTTTCTAACCCACAGGCTGCTCATACATGTTCTTGCTGATACATGCACAGACACACACACACACACACACACTCACTCCAAGACTGTGAGTCTAGAGTTTTAAAGGGTAAGACAGAAGCATATATTACAGAAAAATGGATGAAATGAAAGTGTCCATAACAACTTGAAACAGCAATTATAATGAGCATCGCTGGGCAGAAATACAACTTTGAATGAGGAGGAGTAATTTGACTCTTAGAAAGAATACAAAGTAGGAAAGATTTTTGAAAAACAGTAATGGTAATTGAAAGGAGAAAAAATCAGAGCTCTTTATTAATATAGTAGAAATTCAACTGTGTACTACTTGTATTTTCTAGAATATGTATATCGTTTACTAATTTTTAAAAATGGAAAGGGACCCAACATTATTCGTTCCAATAATCCATGTTGTTCCTCTTGTATTGCTGATTTTTCCCATGGAGTATACTTGGGAAAATCCTACAGGACAGCCTCATTGAGTAAAATCACATGATAGTACCAGTTGCACTTTATTTGATGTTCCTTTTCAATTCATAGGGAATGCATTCATATGTTCTAAGTTCTGTGACAAGATGTATTTTGATTTTGAGTTCATATGTATGTATTTTAACCTTTTTATTAGCGAATTTGTAGGTTTACAGAAAAATCATGCAAAAAAACACAAAGTTCTCATATACCTTCCCCTATTTTTATTACCTGGCATTAGTGTGGTAACTTTGTTCAAATTGATGAAAAATTATTATTATTATTGTACTAATTATAGCCCATAGTTTTATTAGGGTTCACTGCTAGTGTTGTAGTCCATTTAATTTTTTTTTTAATTCCAGTAACATATATACAGTCTAATATTTCCCCTTTTATAATATATCCTTCAAATATATAATTCAATGCCATTAATTATATACACAATGTTTTGCTACCTTCACCACCACACATTACCAAAATTCCATCTCACCAAGCAGATACTCTGTACCTATTATGCAATAATTCTCCATTCCCTAACCCCACTTAGGCCCCTGGTGACATATATTCTAGTTTCTGACTCCAAGAATTTGCTTAATCTAATTATTTCATATCAGTAAGAATAGAAAATATTTGTCCTTTATTGCTTGCTTACTTCAATTAACATGTTTTTGCACATATCAGAACTATACTCTGAATACTACTCATATGTATGTATACACCACATTTTGTTTATACATTCATTTATTGATAGACACTTGTATTACATAATTTGGCAATTGTGAATAATGCCACTATGAATATTGGTATGCAAATATCTGTTTGAGGCCCTTGTTTTTAGTTATTTATGTTAGCAAGTGGGATTGCTGCACATTTGGTAATTCTATACTTTCTGAGGAATACTTACTGTTTTTCACAACAGGTGAACCAATTTACATTCACACCAAACATGAAAATGTGTTTCTATTTCTAAACACCCCCTCCAACATTAGTTATTTGGTATCTCATTGTGAATTTAACTTGCTGGAAAATATATTCAGAGTGAAAAGTCACCACACTAATGTAAGGTGATAAATAATGGGGGAGATATATGAGAACACTCTGTTTTTTGCAAGATTTTTCTGTAAACCTACAACTTCTCTAATAAAAATTAGACTGGAGAAGAATTTGTACTCTGCTGCAGTTTAATGAAGTGTTTTATAGATATATATTAGGTCTAGTTAGTTCAGATTATTATTCAAGTCTTCTTTTTCCTTATTGATCTTCTGTCTAGATTTTCTATCCATTACTGAATGTAATTCATTGTTGTCTTCTACTGTTAATGTAGAACTATTTCTCCCTTCTTATTTGTTATTTTTTGTTTCACATATTTGGTGAATTTACCATTAGGTGAAGATACATTTATAATTGTTATGTCTTCTAATTGAGTTGACTTCTTTATCATTACATAATGACCTTTGTCCCTTATAACAGGTTTTCTTTGTTTTAGTTTTTATTTTGTTTTTACTTAAAGTCTATTTTATCTACTTGTTTATCTGTTCCAGGTCTCTTTTGGCTTCTATTTGATTAGTGTATTTTTCCATCATTTCACTTTCAATTTACTTGTGTCTTTGAATATAAGGTGAGTTTCTTATAAACAGCATATTGTTGGGTCTAGCTTTGCATCCATTTTGCCAATCTCTGCCTCTTGATTTGAGAGTTTAATCCATTTACATTTAAAATAACTACTGATAATGAAGAACTTTCACCATTTTGTTGTTTTTTCCTCATTTTATACCTTTTTTGATCCTCAATTCTACATTTAATATTTACTTTCATAATTATTTTATTGTTTGTATTTTATCATTTAAGTTTCTTCTCATTTCATTCTGAATATATTTTTCATGTATTTTATTTGTAGTTAGCATTAATGATTAATCATATCTGATACAATACCAACCTAACTTCAGTAGATTTCCAATACACTGTTCCTTTAACTGTACATCCCCTATCCATTTATTTTATACTAGTTATTAATTATATCTTTGTACACTGTATCTCCAAAATCATAGATTTATCATTAATTTTTATGCTTTTATATTTTAGCACTTGTAAGAAGTAAAAATGAAGTCACATTAAAAATCTCTAAACTAGCACTGGCATTTATAATTACCCATATAATTTCTTTACTAGAGGACATTACTACTTTATTCTGCTTTTATCAACTATCTGGGATCCTTTCCATTTAGACTGGAAACTCTTTGAAATTGTTTTTAGGGCATGGCTAGTGGTGTTGAACTCCTTCAGCTTTTGATTATCTGGGAATGTCTTAATATCTTCCTTAAGTTTTGCTGGATATGAAATTATTGGTTAGCAATTGTTTTCTTTCAGGACCTTAAGTAATTTTCACCCCTATTTTTTCCCTCTGTGCTTTCTTTTGTAAGCATTTTTTTTTTCTTTATTTTTAAATGAGTTTTAGATTAAATGAATGTTACATAAAAAATATTGGGGATTCCCATATACCCCACTCCTTCACCCTCCCACATTCCCCCATTAACATCTTTCATTAGTGGGGTACATTTGTTAAAATTGATGAACACATATTGAAGCATTGCTACTAATCATGGTCAGTATTTATATTATGGTTTACACTTTGCACCACACAATTTTATAGGTTTTGAGAAAATGTATAGTGGTTTATATCCATCATTGCAATATCCTGCAGAGCAATTCCAATGTTCTATAAATGCCCCACGTTACAGCTATTCTTCCCTCTCCCTCACCTCAGAACCTCTATTGACAACTATATATCAGTGTTACAAGTTCTTCCATTATTAGAATAAGAATAAGTCTACTTTAGTCCATAGTTGCATTCCTCCTTATGTTTGTTCATTCTTCAATCTTGAGGATTTTGGGATGGTGATGCACCCTCCGCTTCCACTTGAGAGGGAGCTTAGATCCCATGAGGCAGATGGATAGAACTGTCTTGCTTGCAGTTGGAGATACTCTCTGTTTTTTGTATAGACATTGTCCATCATCATCCTTTTATTAGTTGTCCTGGATCAGTTCAATTAACTGGAGAGTCTGTGTTGGCTACAAGTATGTGTTGGCTACACCTCTTCTGAGATTCAAGACTCAAACAGCAAAGAAACAGCTGGAAAGTTTAAGTCTCTGGGACATATATTTAGTGGATATAATGGTAATTAGGTTCAAATAAATGGGGCAGAATGTGTAGGAAAATTATAAATGAGTATAAATCTGATATGTTGGGGTGATGAGTTATCATATATTCCAAGGTAAGGCCTGCAGATAAGCACTCAATTTCCTGGGGTTATAGGATCTAGATGTCTCTAGATCCCTCAGGAGCACCTTTTCTTGAGGCACTATTTATTGTGGCAGTCACTGAGATCCTTCTTAGATGTGCATAAGTGTAACCTCTGGAGTGAACTCCTGAATCACTTCTAAGTCTCTCAGCCATAAAATTTCATTTGAATTTAATATTTCCACCTTTTGGTCTAAGACTTTTTCCAAATGAATCACTAGTTGGTGCTTGGTAATAATACCTCAGTGCCAGGGAGGTTCATCTCTGGGAGTCATGATCCACATTGCGGGCAAGGTAGTGAATTATATTCTGAGTTTGGCTTAGAGAAATGCCACATTTGAGTACCGGGAGGTTTTAAAGGAGGTAACTCTTAGACAAAATATATTGCTAGGCTAAATTTCAATTTCAGAAGAACAAGGTTCTTAAGTAAAAGCATCAATATGAAGGGGCTGGCATAGTGGTCTGTTCTCTTTCACTAGGCACTGCCCATGTACTTTAGCTATTTTTCCCACTTTATTAGGGAATGTAGCTGGACCCGCCAGCATGGGAATTCAATATTCATTGTTTACCACCCAGTGAGTAAACACCCCATTACTGTATGAACACATTCATATTCTATAGAGTTATGCCTCAGGTACCCCTTTCCCAAACATTCTCTCACAACCAGTATCCCACACCAGTTATCTTCCCCTGAGACATTTGGAACCCTTCTGCAATCCAAAACCTCCACACAAAGCCAACAAGAAAATAATAAAATTAAAGATTAAAAAATTTTAAAATATATATTTGCATTGTGATTTTCATCACTGTAAGATCTGTTATATTTTATGTATATTGACAATTTCTTCTGTATGTCCCCCCAATATCTTTTCATTTCACTTTATTTTCCAAAATGCGTTAGGTTACAGAAAAGTCACATAGAAAATATAAATGATTCCTATATACCTCACTCCCTCCCATCCACATCCTCCCCTACCAAAAACATCCTACATGAGTATGGTACATTTGATCCAGTTGATAAACAAATATTGAGGTATTGCTACCAACTACAGCCAATGGTTTACATTATGCTGTACCTTTTGTACCACATACTTTAATAGGTTCTGACAAAATGTATAATGTCCTATATCCATCATTGCCAGATAATGCAGAGCAATTATAATGCCCCCATTGCTCTATGTTCTACCCATTTTCCCTACCCATCCCCTCAAAACCTATAGCAACCACTTAGTTTCAATTTTTGAAGAATAAATTTCATAGTTACATATGTTAATATTGAGAGCTTGACATACCAGTCTGTTTTCTTTGATTAGGTGCTACCTATGTAATCAAGAACCCCTCTGTTTGAGAATATCACAGGACTCCTGAGGATGGGAGTTTAATATTTTCTTGTTTATTGTGTGAATCTCCACTCACTGAGTTAATACCCTATGCTAAGATGAACATATTCATATTCCACAGAAGCATGCCCCAGGTGCATGCTTTCCCACACCTCCCCCCACCACTGACACCCTACATCTGTGACCCTTCTCTGCCATATTTGCCAAAAAATATATACTAATCCATGCTTTCCGATGCAGAATCAGCTCTTAATCTTATTGGGATCTGCTAATGTATAACTTGTTGTTATTCTCTGGAATCTTTCAGAAATCTCTCCTTGTCCTTGATATTAGATATTTTGACTACTATATGCTTGGACATGGTTCTCTTTGAGTTTCTTCTGTTTGGGCATCATTAGCTTTCTTGAATGTGTGTATTCATGTCTTTTAAATTTGGGAAGTTTTCTACTCTTATTTCTTGAATTATTCCTTCTGCCCCTTTCTCTCTTTCAATTCTTGCTGGGCCTCCCATAATGCATATATTTGTAAGCTTGATGGTATCCCACAGGTCTCTTGGGTTCTATTTGCTCCTTTTTTTTTTCTTATTACTCCTCAGCCTGATTCATTTCAATTTTCTTGTTTTTGAGATTACTGGTTTGTTCTTCAATCACTTAATATCTGCGATTGAAACACTCTGAATTTTTTTTTCATTTCATTTTTTATGGTCTTCAACTCTAGTGTTTCTGTTTGGTTCCTATTAATAATCTCAAAGAGATTCTCATACTATTAGTTAATTGACTTCCTCAGATCAGTTAATTATGTCTCCATATTTTCCTTTATTTCCTTGATCATTTTGAGGATCATTTTTTTAAGTATTTGTCCAGTGAGTCCAAAGTCTTGTCCTCTTTGCTGATGGTTTCTGGATTTTCATATTTTTCATTTGGATGGGCCATCATTTCTGGTTTATTTGCTTGTCTTGTAATCTTTTGTTGTATATTGTACTTTTTAATATTTTAAAATGTTAACTCTAGGATTTGATTTCTGGGCTGTATCCTCCTTCATTTTTATCCAGCTAATGTTAAACAGAGATTTATTTGAATGCCAGGAGCTAACCTAAACAAACCAACCAAAACAAAAAGACCATTCATAGTATTTGCAATCTGGCTCCTCCTTGATATCAATAATGAAAAAGCTCAATGAGGTTGGAATTAAGATCAGATGAAAAGAGGGAAGTGAGCTAGGGAGGATCCTGTGGTAAATTATCCCAGGCTTCAGGAACTTATCATTGTTAAAAGGCTTAAGCAGACAATCATATAGCATGCTTGAAAAACAGTGCTGTAGGTTGAGTTATACCCCCAAAAAGATATGTTCAAATCTTGATATCCAGTTCTGGAATTGTGAACTTATTTGGAAATAGAGCATTTTTATGTAATTAGTTAAGCCAAAACCAGATAAGATCAGGGTGGGTTCTAAGCCAATATAACTGTTGATCTTCTAAGAAGAGGCATATTTAGACACACAGAGAGTTACAGGGGAGAAGGTTATTTGAGAAGAGGGCCAGAGAGCGGAGTTATACTGCCACAAACCAATGAATACCCAAGAGTTCCAGTAACTGCCGGATCCACGAAGAGAAAAAAAAAAAAATCTTCTTTTAAAGCATTAAGAAAGAGCATGTCCTTGCTGCCACCTTTAATTCAGATATCTATACTCTATAACTTTGAGATAATAAGTTACTATTGTTTTAAGACACCCATTTTGTGATAATTTGGAATGACAGCACTATGAAACTAATATAAACAAGAAGATGACCAGTGGCAGTACAGCATGGTGGGCAAGGTAGAGTGGTATAGGGAATGAATTCAGGACTCCAAATCATAGGTGTACTATAATTCAGAATATAAGCTTTTACTCTGAATGTGATTGAAAGTTCTGTCCTGAGCAAAAGTGTGGCATGCCAATATCTCTTTGGCCACAGTACTGAAAAAGGAATGGATGAAGAATGGAAAACAGTAACAAAGTAAGGAGATTATTTTAATAATTTGGGCAAGAGGTGATGGCGTCTTGGACCAGAGTGTTCAGATTATGGATACATCAAGGAATTTGAATTGACAGGATTTGCTAATTACTCAGATTCAGTGTGTGATATAAAGCAATTAAAAATGGTGGAAATGTTTTGGTAATGGATTATGATCATGGTAGCACAACATTGAGAACATAATTTGCTGATACTAAAATCTGTGGAGAAGAGTTAAGAAAACATCCCTTTAAATTAATAAAAATACACTTATTAAAAGGACATCAGCCCTTTTGCCTCATGCAATGTCCAGTTGGATGTTCTTACATGGAAGTCTGAAATAACGAATGTGTCTTTATGGCTGGTATATCCATTCACATTCCTGCTAAAGCCTAAACTACATCGCATGAGAAGTGACTCAGAATATAACTGTTAGATAATTTGGCCATGTTCTCTAAGACAACTGGGGCTTTTAAGAGAGAGGTAGAGAATTATATTCGTCATTTTTTGTACAACAGCAAACCAGGGTCTCTTCAATAAAAAATATTGTCATCATCAAAGTATTATCATCTCTGAATTGAGATAGTCCCATCTTCAGGAGACCAGGAAAAGAATGCCATCCACAATTCTCATTCAGCTTAAATACATAATGATTTTAAGATCTCGAGTTCTAAACAGTTCTCCTGAAACAACATGGCACCAGAGAGAAATCCCAGCCTGTTCTTTGTATTTCAAGGACATTTTTTATTTAAGAAGAAACTAGAATTACCATGATTTCATCAACTTTATTTTTCCAAACAAAAATAGTATTCTGTAAAATACCTACAATGTAATAATCAAAGCAAAGTCTACAACTTATTTTTTCTTAACATTTTCAAATATTCAATTCCAGTCTCTGCCAAATCAAGGGCTAGTTTTGCAAGACTTAGTGAGAAATTGACTATTTCTGGCAAGACAGAATCTAGCTTTTACATTGGTTTCTATAACACAGATATTACTCAAATATTATGATAACAATAGTGATGCAAATTATAATACAAATTAGTGATGAAATACTAAATAAATATTTGAGTTTCAGGTATCCAAATTAAAAAATTGGTTGAGTTTTAAGGTTTTACTTAATTTTATGTATCACATTTAACAAATTCCACAGTGTTTTTATAAAATAGGAATTTAACTTGATTCTTTCGTATCACATATAAACTGTGCTACACAGAATAAAATGAAGGAATAAAACAAACCAAATATCAAATATTTACAATCATGACTTCATTACCTTTTTCAAACATGTATGGAATTTACCACTTTGTCTAAATCTAAGTAACAGACAATTGAGCAACAAATTCTATGGATAAATATGGAAAGATTTAGAAGATACATATTGGGACATTGCTGATTTTGGAAAATTTACTTGATGCCAAATTCCAGCAAATAAATGCTTACAGCTTCTATATTTTGAGGCAAATCTACATATGAAAATAAAATGATTTGATAAAGCATGGAAGATGACTAAAAGATCATTGATAGTCCAGGTGAAGAAAGAACAGTGGGCCTTTGAATACTATTAGAACACTTCACTAGTGATGGGATCACTGCATTTGTTCATAAAGAAAGGACAGAATAGCTTAATAGGAAGAGAGAAGATATTGACTGCTAGATTATGAAGTGATGAAATGCAGAGTAGGTGTATATTGCATTTTATAATAGAATAAAAATAAATGTGATCACCAGCCTGGGGACCATTTTTTAGGAAATAATAGGAATGTGCAGAGTTGAGGTGTTAAGAAGAGGATTATACACTATTATTGACTTAAAATTATGTATAACATAAGCAGTGGTCCAGAGGAAGCCTTTTGATTTCTAAAGGTACCGAATGAGAAAATCAAAGGAAAATGTTGAGTAACACACAGAACTGAGGGCTTTCTTTTTGCACTGAATGCAAGTTTTGAGCTTCAAGAAAAAGAAGGGCCTAATTTTGGCAACTTTAGGTAGCTAGGATAAATTGATAGAAATAATAAAAATATACAGTAATGTATAACCCAAATAGTACATATTTGTGAGTGGTAGAATATGATTCTTTCAGTTTTGAATGTGATGAGGTCAAAATAATAATAATATACTCAAATGAATTAGATATTTATAATCAGAGATACAGAAATTTAAGTGCTCTACTTGGAGGGATATGTGGAAATAAGAATGGATGTTCATCACAGGAAAAGGAACAAAATGGAGAAATGTAGAGTAAGTGGAAACCAAAGTTGAAGAATAGGGAAAGTGAAATAACTTTAAGGAGGCATATGAGAATAGACAGGCAATTAAGGTTAAAGAAAGTAAGAGAAATATCATCAAATAAATTTATATAGCTATATAAATATAAAGAAAAGCAGATATAGATATACATAATATAAAATATAAATGATATGGGTGATATATATGTATATATATATGGATATAGGTATAGCTACAGGTATGGTGAGGGCTATGGATATGGACGGAGGTAACGTGACTACAGATCCAATATTACTTAAAGCAGGCCCATTTATACCACTTACACTATTAACAACAGTTCTCTGAGTTGTCCTCAGAAATGCTATTTTTGGATGATTTTTTTTAATTTTCCAAGTGGACAGAGATAGATGTAGTTAAATGAATAGATATAACATTAAGGATAGGTATGTGGATGTGTGTATGTGTAAGTTTCTATATATACATAGTTATGCATACTATCTAACTATAGATATTCTTTCCGTGGATTCAAACTACATGGAGTGCTAAATAAGTACCTTGTCAATATTATGTTTGCTGTAATGATGTTTTATGACATAAAGCCTTTTATGTGCTTTTTTAACCTGTGTGTTTCTCAGGCTGTAGATGATGGGGTTTAATATGGGGTGAAAATCGCATACAGCATAGAGATGAGCCTGTCTCTGCCTGGGGAGTGTTGACTGGAGGAAGACGGATGTAGGTGAATATTATGGTGCTATAAAACAGACCTACGACAAGGAGATGGGAAGTACATGTGGAGAAGGCTTTGCGCTTCCCTTC
>JAKSZT010018048.1:1464037-1479949 GCA_026826555.1 Tolypeutes matacus
CATAATGCATGAGATAAGATAGTTTGTTACTTACAGGTCCCAAAGGGAGAGGGGTGCCCTGAGGGGTTGACAAGAAGTGTGATTGGCACTAGCAAGTGATGAGCACACTGGTAGAGAGACACCCATCAGCTTTTGCCTTTATTGTGGTTCAGGGATGGAGTTTTGTAGATTTCCCACAGGAGTCAAAGAATGGCTAGTTTAAAGTGAAGATATGTGAAAACGGAAAGGGACTGGGGTCCCAAGGTGGTGGGGATGATTAGCTTATTATTTGGGACCAGCTGTAGGTTTTAGGTAAGGTGTGTAGTGGCAAAGATTTGGGTTTGGACTGTGGGGAAATTTATGTTTCAGAGCTAAAAATCTGCTTATTTGCTAGGCCAAAGGAGTATTGAGGCAAGTGGCTTAGTAAACTAAGATGGATAATGAGGCAGCATGCAAATATTTTGATAGTTATGAGACAAATCTACATTTGTCAACATTGAAACAACTGCCCCAAACACATAAATAAGCAAACAAATGAATACATTCTGAAATAACTCTTACCATATAGATATGCATTAAAATATCTAAAACCAATGAGTATACTATTATTAATTTTTAAAATTTTATAATTTGAATTTGTATAAAATATAAAGTTAGATCTTTGAATTAGTTGCTATATTAAATATAAAATGGATTAAATAATAAAACAGAATAAAACATTAAAACATTGATAAGTAATTTATTGCAAAATGGGGAAATGCAATCTGCATATAAAGGAAGAGGCAAAATTAACTACATAGAACTTAAAGTTAAAAAAAAATAAGCATCAAAAACTTTTAAAAATCAGTCACTAATGAGGAAACTATTTCCTCAAGAAAATAACTCACAAAAGAAATGACATATTAAATATATGACAGGTTTTTCCAAGCTAATAAACCTATCTTTGATAGAAAAAAAGCAATTAGATGATGTGGTGGTTAGGCTAATGCATCAAATCAGCCAGCTAATGATGCTCAATTGTTTGATCAAGCAAGCACTGAGCTAATTGTAATAAAAGGATATTTCATGGACTTTAATTATCAGTGAGTTGCATAAATGGCTGGTTAGATCTGCAATAACTGAGGAGACTGCCTTTAGCAATGATTGACATCTCATCCAAACACCTGAAGGCTCTAAAAGGAGAAGTGACTTCAGTGTTCAGAGAGAGAATTCCTATCTCTACTTTGGACAGGCAGCATCTTCTGCGTAATTCATCAAGGACCTTCATCAGAGCCCCTGGCTTGCAACCTGCCCTACAGAATTTAGACTTGTGCATCTGCATGATTGTGTGAGATAATTTTATGAAATCTCATACCATTTACAGATATCACATTTTTTCTGTTCCCCTAGAGAACCCTGATACAGTTGACTCACTGAAGAGTTTAAAATAACCAATAGACCTGGGGGGAAAAGTCTAACTTCACTGCAAATAAACAAACTGAAATACAACAAAACTGAAAAAAAAAAAGAAGGTCACATCTCCTTTTTTAATTTATATTGTCAGCCTAGGTTATCCGAAGTCTTCTTCCATGAGTTTGCATGTATCTTTCTGAAGACCCTGCAATACAAACCTTTTCACAAAAGGATGGAGAAAGGTATTCTAGGATAGTGGGCAGGAGCCCCTAGAATAGTGTAAATGTATATTTCCCTCTTCCTTTGTCCCTCAGCTCAGGAGAACCTAGTCATTCAGGTTGGTGACATGAATATCCATATTTCACCCCACCTAATTTACCCTAATCTCTTATTGTCTAAGGTACCCCTTTTCCTTATTACCCAATTACCCAGAGGTTGCTTTTATTAAAAGGCAGATTCTGTTGAACACTTTATTTTTACTATATATGACAAAGTAATTGAACCCATTTGAGGTTTTTTGAAGCACACCAGCCTTATATTTTGACAAAAAAAAAAAAAGCAAGTTATGACATTTAATTAAGAAAGTCATTCCCACTTACCCAAAGATATTGAATTTACAGTTCTTAGACTCTAAATTCTTATATTAGAATGTCATTCTTAACCATCATTCACTCTGAATTTTAAATCCATCCAGTCTTTGTTCCAGAGATTTTTATTGCCTTTTATTATTTCTACAAATATTTATAGCATTTGATTTATTGAAGTATTTTCCTATTATCAATAATTCATTGTTAATCTGGTGGTCAGGGAATGTGGAATTCTGGATGTTGTGGCACTAAATGGCTGGGAGAAATGCTTTTCCTGAGGTTAATCTCAGAGTGAGAGTTCTACAGAAAGACAAGGCCTTCAGAGGTCTGTTTGTTCTTAGGAACAACAAAGGCCAAACCTGGGACACTCATGAAAGTACACATGATTATTACATACTTTTGCCTTTAGTCAGAATTTTACCTCATATTCAGTATTATATGGGTTGCATTGACTATTTGAATTTTTTTTTTTTACCAAGCACATTTTTAGTGTATAATAATTTATCAGAATTGTGCCAAGGATTAAGTTTTCAAATAAAAATAAATGGCTGTGAATTTTTAGAATTCACTTTGTTGACAGGCAAACTATCACTTAAACCAGGATAATTTAACCTGGAAAGCCAACAGGGAGAAGAGGCAAAATATGCCAACAGAGGAACCATAAATGAATCTGGAATCAAGGAAACTTTCCTCAAGAAATAGAAGCTGTAGGTCAGGTTTAGCAATCAAAGGAGTAGGTTTGTGGGGTTTTATTCATGAGTCTAAATTATTTTCTTCTCACTCCAGTTTCCATATACAACTTGCTTTTATATAAGATGCTGAATTTTAGGGATCTTTTTGTGCATAATCAGATGTGGCAACCATGAGTGACATCAGAGGGGTATGAAGAAAAGTTTATTATTACTCATAGATGCAAGGAGAGAGAGGAGTGGCATGTCTAGCAGGGTTCGTGGTGAGCACATCAGGAGGGTGGAACTCAATCAAACTGGTGAAGTGGGGAGCCCAAGGTTTTGGTGGACATAGTGTCTATGTGTGGAGATGTAGAGATTGGTAAAGCAAGAGTAGGGGTTGTGGAGATTGTCTTTGAGTTTTGTGGGAGAGTAACCTGGGTAGGACCTGGGAAGGAGAAGAAGAGTTATCTTGTATAAGCAAGTGCCAGGAGTGGTCAATGGGTAACTGAGAAACAGGGTCTGAAATGGTGAAGAATCATGACAGTACAAATAGAACCTATTTGATTTTAATTCCCTAGAGATGCTAATCAATGATAGAAATTGCATACCAGAATATTAGGCAGCTGTCTAGTGTGCATGCACCCATATATTTCAAAAGGTTAATAGTAAACTCCTGTGTAATTATATTTGGGAGTGTACACAATTTCACAAAAATAATTTGCCGCTTCATTACTCTAAAGGAAATAATAACAAAATTGTAAAATCATACATCAAAAATACCTTGGGACTGACTTACAGATTGAATGCAATCCCAAGGGGAAAAAAAAAAAACCTTTTTTGCAGAAATGTAAAAGCCAAGTATCAAATTTGTTTGGAATGGTAAAGGGCCCCAAATAGTCAAAAATGTCTTTATAAAGAAGAACAAAGTTGGAGGACTTTCACTTCCTGACTTAAAAGCATATTTTTTTAGCTACAGTAGTACAAACAGCATGGTACTGGCATAAAGATAGACAGATTGACCAATGGAACTGAATCAAGAACTCAGAAATAGACCCTCAAGACTATGATCAGGTAATTTCTGACAAGGCTCTGAAGCCCACCCAGCTGAGCCAAAAGAGTCTGTTCAACAAATGGTGCTGAGATAACCAGATATCCATATCCGAAAGAAAGAAAGAGGTGTTAGATAACACCTTAAACAAAACTTAACTCCAAATGGACCAAGGACCTACATATAAAAGCTACAACTATAAAATTCCTAGAAGAAAAATGTAGGAAAACATCTTCAAGATATTGTGGTAGGTGGTAGTTTCTTAAACCTTACACCCAAAGCATGAACAATGAAGTAAAAAAAGATAAATAGAACCTCCTCAAAATTAAACACTTTGTTGTTAAAAAGACTTTTCAAGAACATAAAAAGGCAACCCACTCATTAGGAGAAAATATTTGGAAACCACATATCCAACAAGGGCTTGCTATTCATGTTATATAAAAAGATCATGAAACTCAATGATAAAAAGACAAGCAACCCAATTTAAAAATGGGCAAAAGACTTGAATAGACAGTTCTCTAAAGAGGAAATACAGATGGCCAAAAAGCACATGGAAAAAGGTCAACACCACTAGCTCTTAGGGGAATGCAGATCAAAACTACAATGAGATACCATTTCACACCTTTTAGAATAACCATTATTAAAAAAAAAAAAAAAGCAAAAACAGAAAACGACAAGTGTTGGACAGGATGTGGAGAAATAGGAATACTCCATTGTTAATGGGAATGTAGAATGGTGCAGCCTCTGTGCAAGACAGTTTGGCAGTACCTCATGAAGTTGAATTTAGAACTGCCATATTATCTGGCAATACTGTTACTAAGAGTATATTCAGAAGAACTGAAACAAGGACATGAACACACATTTGCACACTGATGTTCATAGCAGCATTATTCAATTTGTTAAAATATGGAACCAGCCTAAGTGTCCATAAACCAATGAATGGATAAACAAAATGGGGTATATACATACAATGGACTACTATTCAGTTGTAAGGAGAAATGAAATCAGGTTTTATATGACAACACTGATGAACTTAGAAGATATTATGTTGAGTGAAGTAACCCAGACACAAAAAGACAAATATTATATGGTCTCACTAATATTATCTAAATATGGTAAGTAAACTCACAGAGGTAAATGATAGAGTATAGGTTAATAGAAAATAGAGTGTAGGTTGAGAGTGGGAACTGATGCTTGATATCTGTAGAATTATTAATAAGGTTAATTGTAAAAGCGTGAAGATGAATAGAGTTGAAAGGATCACATGGTGGGTATAACTAACACTGCTGATTTATATAATAATGATTTTGGTGGTGGAGGAAGTTCATGGTTAATTGTATAAATATAAAAATTCTCTTTTACAAAGCACTAAGAATATGGTGATACACAGGAAAATTGCAACTAGTGTAACTTCATGGTAGTTAACAGTAATAATGTAATAATTTGCAGCAATGGCAAGAATATATTTCAATAATAAATGACAATAGGGGGGCATAAGGGGGTATGGGGTTTTTCCTTTTAGAGTAATGAAAACATTCTAAAATTGAGGTGACGACAGCAAAACTTTGTGATAAAAATGAGTGTCTGAATGTACATTTTGAATGGATTGTATAAAGCATGAGACTGTATAACACAAGGAAACCAGTAGTGGATGATGGAATGTGGTTAACAGGACAAACATGAGAACATTTTCTCATGAATGATAACAAATATATAATGCTAATATAGGGTGATAATAATTGGGTGGGTTGGGGGGAAATACACTAAATGTAATTTATGGCTATAGATAGTAACAGTACGTTAACAATTCTCTTTCTTAGTTTGTAACAAATGTTTCACAACAATGCAAAATGCTGATGATGGGGAGATGTATGGAAGTCTTGTATGATTATATGTATGTTTGTTTTGTAAATTCACAACTTTTACTATGTACTTATTGTTTATATATGTTCATTTATGATATAATTCAATAAAATTTTACTTAAAAAAGACAACCTAAAAAAGTACTTTGGGTTTCTAACAGTGTAGTATAAAATCTGAAGTATAGAGTTCACAGGGTTTTGATCTTAAGCATCTTTGTCCATTTTCCTTTAGGGTATTCTTACAATTGAGGAGGACCAGCATGTGCCTGTGAACTACAACATTGTACTGGGATGCTGAGCAGAGACATACTCTTCTCATGGACAAACAGCTCAGTGTTATGCCTGGTGCCTGACCACCAGTGTCTTTGCTTAGTTCTTCCTTGACAAATGTCCTGGACCTTCAACAACCTGTTTCTTATTTTAAGTCTACTCAGGCTTAGTTCTGACCTCCTGGCTCACTTTTGAGCTTATATTACAATAGCCGACATAGTTTTCTCATTTCACTCTTTCTTCTCAAATATTCCATAGACTCTAACCAAATAACTTATAAGGGAGTGATCTGTGCATTTTTCTCACTGTTTGGCCACAGCCAACTATTTATCCACTCCATCCCTCTGCTCTCTAATGGTGACATGTTTATAGTTAAGTTCCTACTTCAAAGGAAATATGTATGATTATTTAATTGGCAGTTCTTTCAAAGCAGCTAAAGCATGACATGCTCAATAAATGTGAGCAGTTTTGCTGTTTGTTTTATCTGTCAATTCGTTTTCAAAAGACAGGTTCACATTAACAGCTGGAGTTACACATTGGGAATGCTGGGAATCTGTTTCTGAGAGATATTTATCAAATATGATATACATTAACCCAGCACCCCTTAAACTCAAAAACTACAGCAATATCAATTATAGATTTTATTAACAAATTATAATGCTACATTGTTGATACACGTTTGATTCATCATTGCATTTTAGAGGAAAATAAAAACAGATCCCATTATATGCTGTTGCTCTTCTGACAATGATTTTGAAGCTGTTAGTACAACTGTAGAACAGGTAATTGGTAGTGAATCAAATT
This sequence comes from Tolypeutes matacus, assembly GCA_026826555.1. Lineage (NCBI taxonomy): Eukaryota > Metazoa > Chordata > Mammalia > Cingulata > Chlamyphoridae > Tolypeutes > Tolypeutes matacus. The sequence continues at coordinate 1,470,651 of JAKSZT010018048.1, forward strand.
TCTGTATATCAATAAATTTGTTAAGAAAGAAGGAGAAATTGTGTTATTCTATGTAACTGACTGTATATGGAGGGGCATAGGTAAAATTAAACGTATGGTTAATTTGATGTAGAAATAACCCATTTTATCAAAGTCTTTAATATCAATCCATCCTGAAAGAAAGGTAAATCAGGACATTACATAAATAACTCACAATCGGGAACAAAGAATTTTTATCTCCATTGATTAGGACACACTTGGTCAATTGAGGCTCACTTTGTGCATCCAACCATACCCAGATGGTCAGATGGAGGGAAGAACTTCTTCAGAACTTTCAGTGTGTTTATTGGGATCAGTGCTGGAGAAGTAGATTCATCTGGCTGCCTATGTTTTCAAGTCTATTTAAGTATGGTGCAGTGGAACCTTGTAAAGAGGGGATGTGCTAAATGTTCCCTAGAGTGCTTGCTCTGGTGGTATTTTTGGTACTATCAGTGAAGCATTTTATTTGCAGGTTAACATTGTCTAAGATTTTCCAGGGCCCACTCATGGGATAATTGACACAGCTTGATGAAGAGCAGTTTCTGATGGGACAGGCAGGTGTATGTTAAGCAAGAAAATATAAATCATATCCACAAAAGAGGTAGACAATAGAGGGGATTTAAACGATCACAGAACAGGAGTTCAAGAGGGCCAAGTGGAGATCAAAGAGATGTCAGATGGTGTGTGTGCATGCATTTGTGTGTGCATGTGTGTGTTGCAGTTATTAATAATTTTTAAAATGTGTGTCTTCTTTTACTTAATTTGTTCCTAAATTTTTGACTAAAGATAAAAGGCATGAGGAAGAGTACACAAATCATAAATGTAAGCCCCATAAGCTATTACAATATGAAGGTTCTCATGATACCAACTCCAGATCAAGAACCTGAGCTGTGAGTCAGATGGCCTTCATGCCTCCTTATAATCACTACCCCCCAAAGATAACCAGTATCTTAATCTATAAATCCATGTCAATACAAAAACTCATGCTGTGAGAATTTGTAATTTCATCTTTCTTGTAGATTTCCACTGTACAGTTGTGATGCTTAAGTTCATGTGTCAACTTGGTTAGATTATGGTACCCAGTTGTTTGGTCAAGCAAGTACTGGCCTGTTAGTAACCGTGGGGACATTTCATGGATTTAAATCATCTGTAAGTTGATTGCATCTATGACTGATTATATCTACTATCTAAGGGGATTGCTTTGAAAATGAGAGAAATCTTGCCTAATGAGTTGAAGGCCTTAAAATGAGCAATGATGATTTCAACAGTCAGAAGGAAGAATTTCCATCTCCACTTCAGCCAGCCAGCTTCTCCTCAGGAATTCATCAAAAACCTTCATTGGGGTTCTCAGCTTGTGACCTGCCTTATAGAATTTGGACTTACCTATCCCCACAGTCACATGAGACAACTTGCATAATAAATCTTATAATAGTTATATTACATTATATATACATTATATATACATATACATTATACATATATTGGTTCTATCTCCCTGGAGAATTCTTGACTAATACAAGAGTGCTATGTTCTAAAGTGAGAAGCTTTTCATTATATATTGATGTAATATATCATAACATATTGAAAATATATATTATATTGCTGAGCATTCAATTATAATATGCATTATGTATATATATACACAGATACAAATGCATACATAAATACATATATCATAATTTAGGTATCCATTGTACTCTTGAAGCTCAATTGGGTATTTCTCACTTTGAGTCTATTTTATGAATATTCTTCTTGACGTGTTTTTGTGAACATATGTGCATTTCTCTAGGGATAATTAAGAGTAGATATGATTAGTCATACAATGTGCATATGTTTAGCTTTGGGAGAAATGGTAAACCATTATTTTCTCAGAATGGTTGCAGAGAATTAAGGGATGCAGCAGTGTGTTCCGTTAACAGAAAGTTGTTTGGAGCTCAAATTAATGTAGACAGCATGCAAAAACTCCTCCAGAAAAACTGAACATTTTGTTATCCAAAAGATAACTGGTGGTATATGAGATAAGTAGAGCTTCTGTAAATGTGTGTTTCAGTGTTGATGCATACAAGGAAAAATTCAAGAGGTACATCTCACCCACCTGTAGGACTCAAGTATTTGGTGTTCAGTTTCTCTATGAACCGTTCATATGACATTTGACTCTTAGCTCTGCTTGACAATCCTTGGTAAGCAATAAGGAGGGAGATGATATGTCTAATACAATATCTTCCCCTGCCTTACAGTACAAGCATATTAAGTTGAGAGAGAAATAAAGAAGAATAAACCTGCAGAGCTTTTAGTTGAGCTGTAAATTAAATCAGGTGATTGTAGATTAATGTTCAGACAAACCAGAGCCTTCATTCAACTATGTTATAATATAAATTTGGGGGCAGCTGAGAAATCAACCTGGTTTCACCTAAGCTACTAGGCAAAAGTCTGGAATATGTTTGATTTTTTAAAACTATTTAACTCATACTTGGTGATTAGAAAAGATTGCAACAGTCTCCAAAACTCTAGATATAAATATTCATTAATTTCAGATATGCAAAGGTATCTATTAATTGTCTGATGCTGTGCTAGCTACATTTAAAAAACTTAAAAATACCATTTTAAATTTTGATAGTTTATGGTATAAAGAGAAGTGTAGATGCTTCTGAGTGGATATTTCCTTAATAAAAGTCCAAAAATTCAGGGAAATATGTTATACAAAATATCAGAAAGCTGCTACATTAGTCAACAAATGCAAATATATATTCCTTCATTGAAGAGATTTAGAAGTAAATCAACAAACATATTATTTGATTTTTAAGGTCATAATTGTTCTGAATACCAGAAAGAAGACATGCATATTTTCTGCCATTCTTGAGGTTATTTACTTACCCGCAGATATTGACAACTCTGATGGTTAAGTTCATTGACAACTTGGCTAGGTTATGTTGTCCAGTCATTTGATCAAGCAAACACTGGTCTGATTGTTAGTGTGAAGATATTTTGTGGATTTAAACCACCAGTAAATTGATTGCATCCATTGCTGATTACATCTACAATCAACTAAGTATATCGCCTTCAACAATGAGAGAAGTCTCATGCAATCAGTTGAACGTCTGAAAGGGAGAAATGGTGATTTAACCATATAGGAAACTAAAGCAGTTTTTGGTCTCAACGAGAAGGGTACTGCTAATGCAAATACCTAAAATGTGAAAACTACTTTGGAATTGGATACGGAGTAGAGAAAGAAAGAAGTTTGGGAGCCAAAAATGAGTAAGAACTATAGAGAAAGTTTGTGTCATCTTAAATAAAATATAATTCATCATGAAAAGGATGTTACTAGGAATATGGATGCTAACATTATTCTCAAATGTGTCATTAGAAATCAGAAGAAAGGTGATCCTGGTGTTAAATAGTGTTAAAGAGTTAGAGATTGTGGTGAAATAGAGTTCAGATCTTGAATAGAAGGCAGAACATGAAAGTGATGAACTTGTATATCTGAGGAGATTTCCAAGCTAAGTGTGAAAAGTACAGAATCTATCCTATTCCACTACTGTATATTAGAAGCAAATAATTTGTTTTATAGGCTTCACAGGTTCAAAGACAGCACAGAATTGTGACCCAATTACAGCTTATGGTAAAATGCAGTAGGAAAGAAAGAAGCAAAGAAATGAACTCATCACAAATAAAACAGAAATTGATGATTTGTAAAATTCTGAGCCTACACAGTGTGTTCTGAGATTGGGGCTAGAAGTGGCTATATCATGGACTTCTCTGAGCTTACTGAGAAAGTAAGTCCCTAAAGAAAAGGGCTCCATGTGAGGGTTTAACTAAACATGGAACCAGTCAGCCATTTCAGTGGAAGTCAAGATTGGAAAAGCAGTTCTATAGGAAGGATCTGTGAAAAGTTCTACAGTGAGATGGTTTGGTCTGTTGTGAACTGCATGCAAAGCCAACAAGGTTTTTGGTCAAATTTGTATGGGTAGAACCACTGCCAGTATGAACTAAAAGGAACAAAGAAGAGATGAATTGACAAAAGAATTATTTCAAAGCAAAACCATGGAAGCTGAGGGCTGGACCAAAATTATTTCCTTGGGTAAAGAGAAAGGGTACAACAGTATGTGTTGAGAGTTTTACACCTGTCTTTGAAGCATACAGAACATCTGCCCCTATACTGGGAGGGGGTGGGTTTTGTTTCCTGTTGTTCAGGAAGAATGCTGCTACCCCAATGATCAAAGAGGTTGGGACATTCACCCCAGTTTTTAGGGAAACATGGCTACCTCTCAAGCACTTGGAAGGGGTGGGGCTGCTGCTTCATTAAACCCAGAAAACAAATAATCAATTAATAGATGGCTGTAAGAACTTGGAATCGAATGGAGTTCATCCTGCTGGATTTCTAGAATTGTTTGGGACATGTGACCCTGCTTTCCTTCCAATTTCTCCCTTGTGGAATGGGAAAATCTATTCTATTCTACCTCTGTATATTAGAAGCAAATAATTTGTTTGATAGGTTTCACAGGTCCAAAGACAGAAGAGAATTGTGACCCAAGACAGACCAAACTCATGAACAATTTTGATGAGGCTTTGTAAGTAGCATTGTTACTGAAATGATTAAAGACTTCTGGGATGATTGTTTTTTTGTTTGCTTGCTTGCTTTTGTTTTTGCTGTGGGAAGATGTCTTTTTTGGGTTGCAGAGGGCAAACTGGTGGCTTGAATCTAGATATCCCAGAATAATGCATGTTCCTAAACGTAATCCATTCCCATGGCTGTGAATCCATTGTAAATAGGATCTTTTGATAAGCTTACTTCAGTTGAGGTGTAGCCTGATTGAATCAAGATAGATAGTAATCCTATTACTGAAGGCCTTATAGGGAAGACCACAGATATAGTAAGCCAGATGAAGCAGCCAGAAGCTGAAAATCAATGGAAATAAAAAGGGAGAAACAAGAAAAGGCTGCAACATGTATTTGAATCTTTCTTCTTTTTTCACATACACTCAATGCTATAAATTTTCATCTGTATGTTGCTTTGTTGCATCTACAAATTGTTTATTTCTACCTTGTTTCTTTCATGATTCTATCACTTCTGCTATTATTGTATCTTCCCTTTAACTTCTTGAGCTGTGTTTCAAATATTGTCAGTCTTCCTTCTAGAATTATTTTGTATCATCTGAGAATTATTTTGAATATATTTTACAGGTTGTGGCATTTTTCTTTCATTGTTCTTGAAGTAACAGTTAGAAAGTATTATTTTTATTCACCTTTAGTGTATAAGTAATGGGTAAGTAGAACTTTAAAATCCCACTTATGTGGTCATTATTCTTTGCTGCTATATCTTGCTTGAATTCAAGTAATAACTTGAATGATGAAAAAATGAAAAAAGATTGAACTTAGGATTCATAATTTTTCATTTTCTTAAATATTTCTCATGAGTTTAAATGAACATGTGTTCCAGCTTGAGAATTTATGCAATTTATGTTCTCTATATTTTTGTCTAGTCATATTTTTCCTGAAATTATCATGACTAATATCCTGATATAAATATGCATTTTACTTTCACTTTGTAATTATTTTTTTTCCCATATACATAGTATATAAATAATATAGGTATATATGTAGATATATGTTACACACATACATAATATAGCTATGATATTGATGATATATAAATTTAGAAAAAGATAAGGATTTAGATATAGATATAAATATAGATATAAATGTACTATTAATTTAAAATTTGTTTTGAGATAGTGTGTCCATCATAATAGGTAAGAAATAGAAGAGTTCCAATAGCAATGAATCTCACATGTTACCCTTTTATAACCACATATACCACCACTACAACACCTCCCAAAAAACGTAAATCATAGTGACCACTAATCTAGTCACTTTTTCTAAATTTCCTTTTCACTTCAAAAATGCTATAAAAATGGAATGAAGCCATATGTAAGTTTTGGAATTGACTTTTTGTCATTCAATATGATTTCTGTGGATATTCATCCAAGCTGATACATATATCAATAATTTGCTCATTTTCATTGCTGAATAGTATTCTAGTTTATACATGTACATCAGATTGTTTAAAGATTACTCACTGAAATACATAAAGGTGGTTTCCAGATTTTGGTTGTTCTGAATAAAATTTCTAGAAGCATTTAGGCATTTTTGTGAACCTAAGTTTTATTTCTTCCTTTGCAACTGTATGCCTTTTATTTTATTACTGAATTTCAGTGGTTTTAACTTTCTATACTATTTTGAATAAGAGTGGTGGCAAGATATATGTTTGCATTGTTCCTGATCAATGGGGAAAGCCTTTTAACCATTAAGTATCATGTTAACATAAGCATATTTTTGAAGATGTACATGATAAAGTTGGAAAAATCCCACTATACCAAGTTTGCTGTAAATTTTTATTATGAATTGATGTTGATTTTAGTCAAAGTCATTTTCTTTGTCAATTGAAACAAATCATATTAATGTTCTTTTTATCTTGCTTATATGGTAGATTACATCATTTTATTCTTGAATGCCGCACCAACCATACATACAGGAAATAAACTCCACTTGATCATAGTGTAGAAATAAATCTTCTAGCATATTGCTGGATTGAATTTATGAATATGTTGTCAAGGATTTTTGCATCTAAATTCATTGGTTTATAATTGTTTTGTTTGCATATTTGATGGTTTGGTGTGTGTGGGGGGGTGATTGTGTGTGTGTGTGTGTTTGATGTTTGTCTACTTTTGGTTTTAGGGTAATAGTAGTAACATAAATACATTGGTAAGTGTTCTTTCCTCCAATTTCTAGAAGAGGTTGTATAAAATTTCTGTGAAGTATTCTGTAAGTATTTTTCAGATTTCTGTGAAAAATCTGGGCTAAGAGATTTATTTTTAGGTACTTTAAGATCATGACTCCAGTTTCTTTAATGGTAAAACTACTTAAATTGTGTATTTTGACTTGGTTAAGGTTTGGTAATGTGTTATTTTCAGGAAATTGGGCCATTTATTATGTTGTCAATTTAAGGAGTTTAAGTTGTTTCTAGTACTCCCCTATTATACTTTAATTTTAATTTTATTTTACAAGCTAACACCCTCACTTTCCCCTTCCTTCTTCACTTAGAATATTTTGTTTAGCCTTCCAAGAAATTTATTATTTTGTTGAGTTTTATGAACTAACATCTTTTATTTCATTGATTTTTCCAATTGATTTGCTGTTTTCAATTTCATCGATGTGTGATTTTATGTTTTCCACTCTGCTTGCTTGATGTATATTTCACTCTTCTTTTTTTCTAGTTTATGAGGTGGAAATTTATTTATTTGAGAATTTTCCTTTGTACTAAAGCAATCATTTGTGGAAATGGTTGATACAAGATGTGTCATTGGAACACAGGCTTAGACAAAACAAATATTCTCAGCAAAAAAACAACTTTATTACTTACATAGCACAAAGAATGCAAAATAAAAGAAGAGTGGTCCTATTGTGGCTTATCCCCCATTCAGGCCAACAGCTCAGGTCATGGTTGGTGGGTGGTAGCTCCACATGCCCCACATTGCTTCAGAGAGGAGGACTCAGTGCTGCATAAGGTTAGGGTTTTTATTCCCCAGGAGGAGAGGCCCAGGCACTAAAAAAAAAGTATGTATTAAGCAAACTTTGTGCAGAATTTCTGCCCTGACAAGGAGTGGGAGCTGCTTGTTCCCAGTTTCCATTTCATAGTTAAGGCTTAATGTTTCCCTCAGGCTGTAAAATGGAAACAAATACAAGTATCAGTATGAAAACAAGCAAGAGGGGAAGTAGGCAAAGGTGAAAGATGGCCCCTGGGCATGTTGGTCAATTTGTCAACACAATGTAGTACTATAAATATCACTTTTAACACTGCTTTAGATGTGTCCCAAAATTTGATGTGTCCTCTTTCCTTTTTCATTTAATTTAATGTGCTTTTCAATTTCTTTAGAGGCTTCCTCCTTAACTTATGGATAATGTATAAATATGTAGTCTAGTTAACAAGTGTTTGGAGATTTTCTTGTTATAGTTCTAATAATGATTTCTGGTTTGATTTAATTTTGAATAGAGAATATATTATCTAAGTTTAAAATTATTATATATATTTGAGGATAATGTTATGGCTTAGTATATGATTTATCTTGGTTACTGTTCCATAGGCCTATGAAACATGTGTATATTCTGAAATTGGTGAGTTTAATGAGCCATAAAATTCTTTTAGATACTGTTTGTTGATATTGCTATTGAGTTCTTTAATACTTGCTAATTTTGTTTAATAGTTCTATTAATTTTAAAAGAGACTAATATTTCTTAAAGTATATCAGTGTATTTATCTATTTCTCTTTCAGTTCTATAATTTTTTCTTAATATTTTTCAATTTTATTGTTTGAGATATATTTACTTGTTAAGTCTTCCTGGTGGATTGGCCATTTTATAATTATATAATTCCTTCTTTATCCTGACAATTTTCTTTGCTATGTTTTCTACATTATATGATATTAACAAAGCCACTTGTGATGTCTTTTATCAATGTTTCATGGTATGTATCTTTTTATTTATTTATTTATTTATTTTAGAATTCACTTACATATTTTTATTTGAAAATATTTATATTAGTACAATGAAACTAAATTTTAGAGACACTGGATTATCATTAGTTTATTAGAAAAAAGAGACATGGTAATTATCTACATGATGGAAGATTTCAGAACTTCAGTGGAATGGGCAGCTTCACATGATGCCATTTCAATAGTGATCTATTTCAGTCTACATACTTCCCAAGAATGTCACCATCTCTAAATAAGAAATAATCCTTATCATCTAGAGCTACTTTGGTGACTCCATATTCTGGGAGAAGAACTTTATCTTCAACTTTCACACTAACTGGTTGAATATCTCCACCTTTTCCTTTAGATCCTGATCCAACAGTTACTACTGTTGCATGCAATAATACTTTTCCTTGAGATTTTTCTGGAAGCATAATGCCTTCTTTGGTTACAGTTTTGGCTGCATACCTTTCAACCAAGACTCAGTCAAAGAGGGGGAGAAATTTTCTAAATGCCTGTCCTGCCATGGCTCCAGGAGCAGTAACTTGTACTCTGCTACAGCATCACCACCGTCTCAAGTACAGACCTACAGTCCGGTATACATATTTTATTTTGACTATACCTAGTTATATTTGTAGTGAGTTTTTATAAAGGGCATAAATTTGCATCATTTTTTAAATCCACTTTATCATTTTTTCATATAATAAACTATTTTTAAAGACATTTTAGATTACAGAAGTGTTACATCAAAAG
>JAKSZT010018048.1:1491662-1509453 GCA_026826555.1 Tolypeutes matacus
GGCACCACTCACTATTACCCCTAGTGACCCACTAGGAAAATTTTTGCTTCCTGTCCCTGAAACCTTAAGCTCTGCTGGTCTACAGGTTTTAGTCCCAAGAGGAGGAGTGCTGCCACCTGGGAACATAACAGTGATTAATTTAAAAGAATTTATTTTTCATTTGTTGAGGTGACCTCCCTTTTTTTTTTTTTTAGCCAAATGCAGGACCCAAAATAATTCCTCCTCTAGACCAACTCCCTTACGGAAGGGACCCTAGCTGGGCCCGTGGAAATTAATCAAGCACGTCCCACTTTCCGGACTCCCCAGGTTAGCTGAAGCTCTGATGTTAGTCAGTGAGGAGTGCTAAAGACGGTGGATTCCGCCCCTTCTGGCGCCGAGCTCCAGCGTCACCGGGCTGCTCAGTAAATCAGTTTATTCGCGTCTGCTCTCAGCCTAATGGTGCTTCAGGTCGGCTTATCTGCTCCCCAAAGCTATGGGGCGGTGCAGGCAGCCAGATCAATGTCTAAAAATATAAAATACCCTTCCCTGTCTTCCAACAGAACCCTCCCTTTTTTGGGAAGTGTCCCTTCCTCCTGGCTCCGCAGCCACCCGGGTCTTATCCCTGGGTGGTTAGGGAAATCAGCTGCCTTTCCAGACCAAAATCACCCCTCCGGTTCACTGGGTGCTGATTAGCTCGTTTGCTCTGTTCACACAAGGTCCAAGGGGCGCCAGGCAGCCAGATCCCCAGAAAATAAAACTTTTTCGCCCTGCCCGTGGCTCCAAATTGCCATTTTATTTTTTTTTCCCTAGCCGCGGGGCTCAGCCGCCTGTGCCAACCTCCACCGGCAGCCTCAAAACTCACGAATCTCCACCGTTCGGTCCACGCCGCCGATCCGCGCAGATAGATGTCCCAAGCTTCTCACTCCACGGGTGCACAGCACAGACCCCCGGGCAGGACCCCGTCCACAATCCGCCTTGCTCTGGGAGCTTGCAGTGTGCGCCCTCCTACACTAATGCCATCCCCTTTTTATTTTATTTTATATTTTCTCCCTAACCGCAGGGCTCAGCCGTCTGTGCCAACCCCCACCGGCAGCCTTAAAACTCACGAATCTCCACTGTTCCGTCCACGCCGTTGATCTGCGCAGATAGATGTCCCAAGCTTCTCACTCCACGGGTGCACAGCACAGACCCCCGGGCAGGACCCTGTCTACAATCCGCCTTGCTCTGGGACCTTGCAGTGTGTGCCCTCCTACACTAGCGCCATCTTGAGTAAAATCATTCTTGAGTACATGTTTATAATTATAACTTACTACAAATATAAATTCATTATTTTGTATACACCATATTTTTAAAATATTTTATTTTGTATTCACCATATTTTTAAAAAGACATGTGACAATAGCAATTTTCTGTTCCAGGGAGACAGTGATATATGTCCACATCCTGCTTTGAAAGGCTCATAATCTGCTAAGCACATTTGAGTGTTAACACGTTATTATCACAGAATAGAATTAAAAATTAAGAGCATAAAAAAGTATGAGATGTACATTGTTTAAATTAAAAATCCACCAGTAGATAAACTAGGAGTAAAATTCAACAAAACTTGAACTCTAATCTAAATATTCTAGAAGGATTAATAATTAAATATGGGTAAATCCATCTCGATATTGGAGAATTAAGCAATGATTACCAGACAACATTATAAATACTTAATAAATAATGAAATATATAAAAGCGTGGGCTATATAGTATCTAAAATATGACAGATGTTAAAGCCCATATTGAATATTAATAAAATATATTGTTTTTAAGATTTTAAAATGTAATTGCATTTTTTTGTTTGTCATCATAAATTTTTTTTTAAATAATTCTTTATTTATAATCAAACTACGTAAAACAAAAGAAATCGAATGATCATATGTTTTGTTTTTAAAGATACACTTAAAATAACTTATGGGCTAAAAATAAAGAATGAATTATTTCTTTATCAAATTTTGCTAATTCTAGAATATGGTCAAATGGTTCTCAAAGAAGACATTTTTACCATTAAAATCATGAAATGTGAAAGAAGGAAATTGGCAATACATGAAATACGTTTGAATTCAAACATTTTCAATGTGCATGTCTTGCATAACTTGTTAAATTTGCATCTAATTCATGTTATTTGAAGTTGTACTTTTCTAAATCTTAATTTCCATTATTCATTTCTAGTGTATAAAATTCAGTTGATTTTGTATCAGATCTAATATCTTGCAACTTTGCAGAACTTATTGCTGGCTTTTTTTTTTCCTTGTAGTTTCTGGAGGATAATTTACATATATGATAATGTGAAAAAATGAATGGAGAATAGTTAACAATAGCATTATAACATTTTTGTAGCAAAAGAAAAGTTGATACTATATTAATTTTAAAAGTAAAAAAAAGAATATGGGGTTTGGTTTTGTGAGATATGAATATGATTGAGCATTTTTTCTCTTCTTTTCTTTTTCATTAATAAGGAGACCCTGGCTATCGCGTTTAACTAATCTATGTTCCTCTGTGTATCTTTCTGAACAATAGAGGAACTACTGAATTGGCAATTGGAATTAGATGAGATAAAAGTGCCAGAAAAAGAACTTTTTAGAAATAATGTTTCCATAACTTGTTGAGCTGCTTTTTTTGTTCTTTTATTTTTGTGAATACGAAATAAAGTTGTTAATTAAAAAAGAAAATGGAAAGAGATCCAAGACGATAGAATAGAAAAAGGTATTTTGAATTCCTCCTCCAGAAGCTACAGGAAGGCAGGCAGGTTTGCAGGACATATGGGAAGCAACAGGGCCATGGAGGTGATGGAAGGTAGTGGCTGGAAGGGTTACCCAGCCATGTACCAGGGAAGAGGGAAGCCGTGGACTGAGCCAGCCAGTGATGATATGCCCAGTGAGACTCTAGGTTCCAGGATGCTCAGGGCAGTACAGGAGTGCCCATATAGGCCTTCCTCTCAGGAAGGGATATGCTAGGCTCTTCTTCATCAGCTGCTGCTGCCTACCAATTATTTACCCCACAGCCCGCCTCCTTGCAGGTACCTAGGTGAGGAAAGTGAGAAAGGGAAAAAAACACAACCTGTCTCCTTCTCAGGCCACCAGTGACCAACAGGGCTCTTCCTCGTAGGCTGCCCATGCACACCAAACAATTCTCTGAACCCTCCTCTCTGCAGGTAACTGGATGATGAAATGGAGAAAATAAGGTAAAATTAATGGACCTCGTTCTTATGACCCCACCATCTGGCTAGTTTCCCCCTCACTGGCTGGATCTCTGTGCTGCCAGCCAACAAGTTATGGAAACATTACTCCTAAAAAGTACTTTTTCTGGCACTTATATCTCATCTAATTCCAACTGCCAACTAAGCTGTTCATCTATTGTTCAGAAAGATACACAGAGGAACACAGATTAGTTAAATGACATAGCCAGGGTCTCCTTATTAATGAAAATAAATGAAGAGAAAAAATGCTTTATCATATTCATATCTCACAAAAACCAAACCCCATATTCTTTTTTTTATCTTTAAAATTAATATAGGACCAACTTTTCTTTTGCTACAAAAATGTTACAATGTTGTTGTTAACTATTCTCCATTCATTTTTTTACATTATCATATATGTAAAATATCTCCAGAAACTACAAGGCAAAAAAAAAAAAAAAAAAGCCAACAATAAGTGAGATTTGCAAAGTTGCAAGAGATTAGATGGGCAAGGGTGGCCAACAGGTAGGACCCTAGTCCGTTGCTGGGGACCTGAGAGGGAAGGCATACATTTTATTTCCTTTGTTCTTTTTATCTTCTCTTCATTAATTCTTTTTCTCTTTCTTCCTTTTCCTAATTTTTCTTTGTTTCGTTTTTCTTGTCTTTTCCTTTCTCTTTTTATTTTTTGTTCTTTTATTTATATTCTTTTTTCTTTTTCATTTTTCTTTTATATATATAATTTCTTTTTTCTCTCATTTTTCATTTTTTGTTTTATTTTGTTCTTTTATTTTTTTCAGTTAAACATGGTCAATCCTAAAACTATAAAATAAGAGGAAACAGGTGCCAAAGAACTAAGCACAAAGCCAAACAAAAATAAAAGCCTAAGCAAGAGAGAGAAACTGACCAAGAGAAAAAAACTATCAAGATAAACAGATACCTAGACATCAGCAAAAAAAAGCCATACTAAGAAAGAGGAATATATGGCCCAGTCAAATAAAGAAACTGAAAATCAAAAGAAGACCCAGAATGTGGAACAATTAATCAAAGATATCTAAAAAAAATCCTAAATCAATTCAATGAGATGATGGAAGAGATAAAGGGTATTAAGAAGACACTGGGTAAAAATACAGAAGAAATTGCAAACATACATAAGAAGTAACAGATCTTATGGTAATGAAAGGAATAATGGAAGAAATTAAGAATACACTAGAATCATACCAAAACAGATTTGAACAGATAAAGTAACAAATTAACAAATTAGAAGATAGAACCTCCAAATTTTCACAGACAGAAGAACACATGAACAACAACAACAACAAAAAATGCAAAACAAAACAAAACAAATCAACAGGTTCTCAGGGAACTGAATGGCAACACAAAAGGCACAAACATAACCATTATGGGTTTCCCAAAGGGAGAAGAGAAAGGAAAAGGGGCAGATGGCATGTTAGAGGACATAATGGCCCCCAATTTCCCAATGATTATGAGGGACATGTATATAAATGTTCAGGAAGTTCAGTATACTACAAGCAGAAAAAAACCTAGGAGATCTACTGTGAGACACACAGTAATCAGATTGCCAAATGCCAAAGATAGAGAATATCCTGAAAGCAACAAGAGCAAAGAGATTCATTACACATAAGAATTGCTCAATAAGATTTAATGCTAGTTTCTCCTCTGAAAACATGGAGTTGAGAAGGCAGTGGTAAGACATAGTTAAGGTGCTGCAAGAAAAAATAACCTGCCAACCATGAACTCTCTATTCAGCACAACTGTCCTTCAAAAATGATGGAGAGATCAAAATATTCTCAGATAAATAGAAATTGAGAGAGTATGTCAACAATTGTTATACCCATCAAGAAATACCAAAGGGAGTTCTGCAGGTTTAAAGGAAAAGACAGGAGAGAGAGATTTGGAAGAGAGTGCAGAAAGGAAGAATTTTGGTAGGAGTACCTAAAAAGGTTATTAAGGCAAACAAAAATAAAATAACATTAAATGTACTATCTATAACATTTAATGTTTATGGTTTAAACTCCACAAATAAGAGACACAAATTGGCAAATGGTTAAAAATATGACCCATATATATGCTGTCTACAAGAGACTCAACTTAGACCCAAGGACAAAAATAGGTTGCAAGTGAAAGCCTAGAAAACAGTAGTTGACACAAACAAGAGACAAAGAAGAACATTATATATTAATAAAAGGAAAAATCTACCAAAATGAAAGGTTCTATGCACATAACCAGAGTGTCCAAAAGTACATGGGGAAAACACTGGCAAAACTAGGGGGAGAAATATATACCTACTCTAATAGTGGGTGACTGCAATTCATCACTCTCAGAAATAGAACGTTTCAACAATAAGGAAACAAGAGATGATGAATAATACTTTACAGGAAGTAGACATAATGAGCATATTAATAACATTGCACCCCAAAACAGTAGGATATACATTCTTCTGGAGTGCTCATGGATCATTCTCCAGGATAGACTATATGTTAGATCATAAAATAAACCTCAATGAGTTTAGAAAGTTTGCAGTTATACAAAGCCCTATCTCTGACCACAGTGGAATAAAGGTGCACATCAATAAATGGTGGAGAACTGAAAAATTCACAAATATATGGAAGTTAAACAATGCACTCACCCAAACAATCAGAGAGTCAAGGAAGAAATTGCAAGTCAAATCAGTAAATATCTCAAGGAGAATGAAAATGAACAAACAACATACCAAAATTTATATGAAACAAGGAAGACAGGCCTGACAGGGGAATTTATAGCTTTGAATGCCTACACCACAAAAGAAGAAAGAGCAAAAATCAAAAACCCTACATCTGATGTCTGTGAATTTCAGGAAGGAAAAGAGGAACTGAGCCATTAACCTTTAAGACTTGCTCACTTTAGTAAAATGTAAACTGTCAAGTATCTATTGCCTTTGTATATGTACATATATATTTTCTTTGTTCTAAAGCCAAAATAAAAGCCACACCTTAGGAGGTGGCAGGGCTCTTCTCTCCATATTGGACGGAGAGTCCCCTGATCCCAGAAAAAAACAAACAAACAAACAAACAAAATACCCTATATCTGGAGTAATTTGAAAAAGGCCAGACAACTATCCAAAAACAAGTTGATGGCAAAAAATAACAAAGATTAGGGAAGAATTAAAAAAACAATAGAGCAAATTAACAAAACCAATAGCTGGTATTTTGAGATGACTAATAAAATGACAAACCCTTAGCTAGAATAATAAGGAAAAAACAGAGAAGATGCAAATAAAGAAAATCAGATATGAGAGAGGGAATATCATCATTGACTCCACACACAAAAAAAAGGTATCCTAAGAAGATACTAGGAAAACTTAATGCCAATAATCTGGAAAATAAAATTCTAGAAACACATGAGCAGTGTATACTGATGAAAGAAGAAATAGAATACCTCAAAAGACCTATCACAAGTAATGAGACTTAATCAGTCATCATAAACCTCCCAACAAAGAAAATTCCAAGAGCAGATGGCTTCACTGGTGAATTCTACCAATGATTATGAAAAGAACAAACGACAATCCCACTCAAACTCTTCCAGAAAATTGCCAATACCACCCTAATTCCAGAGCTACATAAGGATGTTATAAAGAAAATTACAAAATAGATAACACTTGCAAATTGAATCTAACAATATATCAATCAAATTATATACCATGATCAAATGGATTTTATCCCAGGTATGCAAGGATGTTTCAACATAAGAAAATTAATTATTGTAATACACCACACCACATTAACAGATAAAAGGAAAAAATTACATGATCATTTCTATTGATGCAGAAAAGACATTTAACAAAATTCAGCAAACTTTCTTGATAAAAACATTTTGAAAGATAGGAATAGAAGGAAACTTCCTCAACATGATAAAGGACATAAATGAAAAACCCACAGCTAACATCATCCTTAATGATGAAAGGCTAAAGGCTTTCCCTCTAAGATCTGTAACAAGACAAGGATGCCCACTGTCACCACCCTTATTCAGCATTGTGTTAAAAATTCTTGCTAGAACACTGAGGCAAGATAAATAACTAAAAGACATCCAAACTGGAGAATAAGAAGTAAAACTTCCACTACTTGCAGATGAAATAGTCCTATATGTAGAAAGTCCTGAAAAATCTACTACAAAGCCACTAGCGCAGATAAATGTGTTCAGTGAAGTGATAGGATATAAGATCAATATGCAAAAATTGTGTTTGTTTACACTTACAATGAGCAATCTGAAGAGGAAATAAAGAAAAAAATTGTATTTACAATAGCAATTAAAGAATCAAATATTTAGAAATAAATTTAACTAAGTATGTAAAGGACATGTACTCAGAAAACTACACAGCACTGCTAAAAGAAACAAAATACCTAAATAAATGAAGGGTATTTCATGTGCATAGATTAGATGAATAAACATAAAGATGTTATTTCTACCTAAATTGATGTACAGATTCAATATAATCCCAATAAAAATTCCAATGACATTTTTACGTAAATGGAAAATCCAATTATCAAATGTATTTGGAAAAGTAAGTGGTCCAAAATAGTCAAAAATATCTTGAAAAAGAAAAATGAATTTGGAGGACTCACACTACCTGACTTTAAAACACACTATAAAGCTACAGTGGTCAAAACTGCATGGTATTGACACAAGAATAAACATATTGACCAATGGAACTGAATTGAGAGTTCAGAAAGAGACCCATGCATCTACATGCAACTGATATTTGAAAGGGCTACCAAGTCCTTTCAACTGGGACAAAATAGTCTCTAACAAATGCTTCTGGGAAAGTAGATATTCATTATCCAAAAGAAAGAGGACCCCTAGCTCACACCCTATAAAAAGTTAAGTCAAAATGGATCAAAACCTTAAATATAAGTGCCAGGACCATAAAGCTCCTATTATGAATTGATAAGTAAAATGTGGTATATACACACACACACATGCATATAGATACACGCACACACATTCATATGTGTGTATATATATATGATGGAATACTATTAGGCTGTAAAAAGGAATTGAGTACTGACACATATTACAACATGGATGAACCTCAGCAACCTTATGTTGAGTGAAATGAGCCAGCCACAAATGGACAGATATTGCATGAGCTCACTGATATGAATTAAGGATATTGAGCAGACTCAAGGAGATAGAGTATGGAAGATAAGTTTCCATGAGCTACAATGGGAGGATAGATTGATGAGCCAATGCTTAATCTGTGTACAATTTACAGTTAGTATGATTATAACAGTTTGGAAATGGATGGAGGTGATGGTGTTGGAGCAATATGAGTGTAATTAACAGCACTGAATTGTGAATATGTCTGAAAGGGGAAGTTTTGGGCCATCCATGATGCTAGAAGGAAAGCTAGATGATAAAACTGGTGACTGCGTAACTCATTGAACTCTGGGGTAGCCAAGGATTGTGGTTAAGAATATAAATATAAAAATGTTATTTCATGATTTATAACAAAAGTATATAGCTTATAAGGACATTGATTTTTGGGTGATATATGGGGAAAATACAACTAAAGCATACTTCTCTGGGGTATGAATGTATTTGTTTTCATGGGTATGTTTTCTCAATAGAGGCCCACACAGTAGCTAACAAAATATTAAACTTCCATCCTTGGTAAGTCCTGTTACTTTCTTACATAAAATGGCAAAAATCTCTGGAATGTATAAGCCATACCTAACAAAAGAAAACATGCTGATATGCTAAGCCCTCTATCTTATTGCTTGAAGTTAGGAACCTTACTCTTGTAAAAATCAAACTTAGCCTGATTATAATGAATGCCTGGTTTACCTCCTGAAAACCTCCTTGTTGCTCAAATGCTGCCTTTATCTAAACCAATCTCAGCAAATAAGCTCCTTACCTTCCTCTGGATGTTGGGCACGACTCACTGGGATGAGCCTCCCAGGCACCGAGGTATTATTACCAAGCACTAACCAGTGATGCATGTGGGAAAAGCTTGACTAAAGGGAAAAATATTAACTGAAAAAAGAGTTTTTAAGGCTAAGATATTTCAAAGTGAGTTGGGAGTTCACTCTGGTGGTTACATTTATGCAGGTTTCAGGTAAATTTCACTCACTGCCACAGCAAACAAAGCCTCAAGCTAGGGGTTCTTAACCTGTTTTTTTTTTCATGGACCCCTTTGCCAGCCAGGTAAAAACCACAGACCCCTTCTCAGAATCCAGCAACAGATAATTTTATTACACTCAACATCAGCATGTCTTTAAATTAAATTTTAGGATTATTCAAAATTACATTTTACAACTTTCCGATAATTTCAATACCTGATAACCTAACATGGTTCCACAACTGTTCAGTCATTTTTGGCAAACATTTAAAAATTCAAATTTTCCCATGGCATCATAAAACCATTTCCACCATCCTTACAAACCTTATTGCAGGCAATTTTCCACTGCACTCAGAACACGCTACATCAAAATAAAAATCAGTAAGTTCACCCTATACTGTGTATTATTTAATAAATATATCACAACTGTACATGTTCCCACAAGAATAATGTTTTTAAATGCTTAAAATAAAATTACAAAGGAAATCAGTTACATATATTGAAATACAGTTACTAAAATAAGAAAACATGTTATAATACTATACATATGTCCTTCTTTCTTAACACTTTAAATAATAATCGAATACATCAAAAATATAGGAAAGTTAAAGTTAAATTTTAATTTTTGAAGACATGTCAATGTGCAGACTGTTCTTGATCTTGAAAAAGAACATTAAACTGTGGTGTAATATTTGACAAGGCAAAACGTATCATGTTGGACATCTAATCGAGTTGGTTTTTTCAATTCAAGCTCACAGACCCCTGAAATCTTTGATTTCTATGGACCCCTGGTTAAGAACCCCTGCCTCAAACAAAAGCACTCCCAAGGGATCTAGGGCTGTCTGGAACAAAGAGGCAAGGCACATAGCCTCATGAAATCAATACCCCCTCAGTGGACCATATTTGAGAATATATGCTAATCTATTTCCCCAAAATAGCACAGTTATACACATTTATAATTCCCTTACTCATGATTCTTCTACTCCTTTTATTTGACCCCATAATTCTCAATATTCCTGTTAAATATGTCCCTCTCAGACATAAATCTTTGGATTGTTCTTATGCCAATTGATCCCTAGATCCCAGAAGAGTACTGGCCAACTCCTCTCCAGTTCTTTGAGCACGCCGTGGACAACTGACAAGACAATGATGATGGAAAAGTCCCATCCCAAAAAACAAGGACTATCTATGACTTCAAACAAAACAATTCCTTCAATCTACCTCAAAATATCTAAGTCCCCTCTCAGCTTGAACCTGCCGGTGTGGACATCATCCCAAATCCTTCAAGAGTGAGGAATGAACAAAATAAGGGGAAGTGCAACCACAGACCAAAGTAGATTTATTGATATTGTAGTTATTACCTTATGTTAGTGAAAGAACCTTTAACATTAATATAAAGATAGTAGTTTCCAGGGGTTCAGAAGGGAGAGGGAGGGATGAATAGATGGAACACAGAGCCTTTTAGGGCAGTGAAATTGTACACTATGATACTGCAATGCCATGCACATGACATTATTCATTTGTCAGTGCCAATAAAACTTTACAGCACAAAGTGCAAACAATAATGTAAACTGTAGACTTTGGTTAGTAGCAATGCTCCAATATTGGTTTGTCAGTTGGACCAAATATACCAAACTAATGTAAGATGCTAATAATAGAGGAAATTGTGTGAGAGTGTGTGTTGTTTATATGGGAATTCCTTTTGCTTTGGGTGTAATTTTTCTGTAAATCTAAAACTTCTCTTAAAAGTTTATTATTTCAAAGATATGAATGGAGACAATTTTGCTTTTTCCCTTCTAATTCTGATAAAATTAATTTAATTTATAGATCTATAGCAATAATTAGCATCTCCAAATGCTAAAAGTTGGAAACATAGGTGCAATTGGAATACCAGAAAGAGAAAAAGGACCAAAAAAATATTTGAGGTAATACTGGCCAAGAATTTTCCTGAGTTAGTGACAGACCCAAATCCACAGGTAAAGAAAGCTTAGAGAACAGCAAATAGTATACATACAATAAAATATTCACCTAGGCATGCATGTAAACTGTAGGAAAACAAAGATAAAGAGGACATCTTGAAAGAATCTGGTGACAATTTACCTATAGAATCCAACAGTTTAGGCTTACATGGACTTATCTCAGAAAAACCATATAAGAATAGAGTGAAGTGAAATGTTTAAAGCATTGAAGAAATAGCACTAAACTAACATCCTATTTTCAATGAAAATTTCCTCCAAATATGAAGAATTAAAGACTTTCTCAGATAAACAAAAACTGAACTAACTTCTCACCAGCACACTTGCCTTGTAAGAAATACTAAGAGAAGTTCTTCAAAGAGAAGAAAAAGTGCTATAGAAAAGAAATTTGATTATGCATGTAATACAAATGGGGTTTTAAAAGGAATAAATGAAGGAAAAATAATAGATTTTCTTATTATATTTATTATTGATATAATAAATAATTGGTTTTCTAGAAAATAATGACAATTTATTGAGTTATTATAATTATAGATAAAGGAAATGCAATTATAGATAAAGGCAATATTATAATGGATGAAAGAGAAGAATTGGGAATTATCTGCTCTAAGTTACCTGCACTACTTATGAAGATGTAGTGTTATTTGAATGTAGAGTTAGATCAGTTATAAGTGCATTTTGCAAACTCTATAGCAAAACAATAAAAAATAAAAAGAGAAGTATAATATACTATGGGAGGAAAAATGGAATTACATAAAGGTCTCGATTAAAAATATAATTAGAAGAAAAAGCATAAGATAATAAAGAACAATGTAAATTAATGGAAAATAGTCACACATATGAAAAATATAAGTAATCACTCTAAATATGAATGGTCTAAATACATCAATTAAAAGGCAGAGAGAGAAGCAGAGTGAATATAAAAACAAAACCTAAGATGTTGTCTACAAGAAAACATATTAAATATAGTCATAGAGAGATTACCAGGAAAGATATGAAGAAAGTGTTATCATGCTAATTCTAATTCAAAGGAAAGCTAGAGTAGCTATATTTATTTCAGAAAAATCAGACTCCAGAACAAGAAAAATTATGAGAGACAAAGGTATTACATAATGATAAAAGGGTAAATTTTCCAAGAAACCATCCAAATCCTTAATATGCATGCTATAATAACAGAGTAACAAAATATGTGGGGCAAAACTGATAGATCTGAAAGGAGAAACAGCAAATCCACTATTTTAGGAGACTTCAAACCACTTTTTCATATGCTTTTTGCTCTCTAGTTTTTGCTTTTGTAGCCAGGTAATATACTTTAAATTATTTCTATTCTGTAAATTTGGTAAAATGTGTTTAATATCACAGAATGCAGTCTATGTTGTGTAATGTTCTATTTGAGCTTGAAAAGAATGTGTCTTCTGCTACTGTTGGATGGACTGTTTTATAAATGTCAGTTAGATTAAGGTGATTGATAGTGCTGTTCACAACCATAGTCAATGCCTTTCTGCCTTCTGGATCCGCCACTTATTGAAAAAGTGTGCTGACATCTCTAGCTAAAATATTGAGTTTGTTTCTCCTTTCAGCTCTATCAGTGTTTTCATCACAGATTTTGATGCTCTGCTGTTAAGGTGACATTTCCAATTTATATATCCTCCTGGAGAATTAACCCTTTCTCATAATGCAATGATCCTACCTATCTCTGATAATTTTCCTTGTTCTAAATTCTACTTTGTTTGAAATTAATATAGATATTCCATCTTTATTTTGATTAAGGTTAGCATAGTATATCTTTCTCTTATTTCTTTTACAAATATCTGTCATTATAATATAATTTGGTTTCTTGTAGACTGCATTATAGGTGGGTCTTTTTTTTTATTATCAGGCCTGCCAATCTCTAAATTTTAATTGGTCTTTTAACCATTATGTTAATATCTACCATATAAGTAACTATTTTCTATTTTTTAAATATTTTCATTATTTCTTTTAATGCCTTCTTTAAAGGCATTCTTTGGTTTTAGGTGAGCATTTGATGTAATTTCATTTTCTCTCCCCTTTTAGCATATCAGTCATACTTTAGAAAAACTAACACCATACTTTGCAGTTTTCAAAATACATTTACAACTAATCTATGTTTACTTTCAAAGAAATCTATATCCCTTCATGGATAATGCAGGTGCCTTAAAACAGAGCATTTCCAATTTTCCCCTTCCATCCCTCTAATGATCTTACATTTCACTTTTACTAATGCTATAACCATTCAATACATTGTTAGTATTATTGCTTTAAACAAACATTTTTCTTTCATTTCAATTAAGAAGAGGAGTAAGTATCGTTTTACCTTCTTTCCTTGCTCTGCTGATACTCTTCCTTTGTTTATGTAAATTCATGTTTCTGGCCTATATCATTTTCCTTCACTCTGTAAAATTTCTGTTGACATTTCTGCAGAGTAGAACTGCTGACAGTTAATTCACACAGTTTTTATTTCTTTGAAAAAATCCTTTGTCTTTCACCTTGAAGGTTCATTTCACTGAATATAGCATTCTAGGTACTTATTTTTTGTTTTTGTTTCTTTACCTTCAATGCTTCTACTCTACTCTCTTTTTTCCTGAAATGATTTCTAACAAGTCAAATGAAATTTGTATTCTTATTCCTCTATCATAGAGATTTTTCTTCCCCCTATGGTTTATTTGAAGGTTGTGTTCTTTTCAAATTTCTGAAGTTTGAATATAAAATGTCTAGTTGAAATTTTCTAATAATTATTCTGATTGGCACTCTCAGAGGTTGATAATTTTGCCCTTTGTCCTCAGTCATTAATTTTGGAGACTCCTTGACCATAATTATTATAAATATTTTTTCTTCTCTGCTCTGTTTTCTCCTTCTTATATCCCAATTACCCCTGTGCTTCACCTTTTGAAATTGATCCTCAGTGCTGGACATGCTGCTTTATTTATTTATTTATTTATTTTACAAAAGTTGTAGGTTTACAGAAAAATAATTCATGTGAAAAATACAGATTTTTTAACTATTTTCTCTTTGTATTTAATTATGGGGAAATTCTATTCATATACCTTCAATATTACTGATGGTTACCTCAGGCATGTTCAGTCTATTGCTGAGCTGATCAAAGGCATTCTTCATTTCTGAATAGTGTTTTTAATTTCTAGCATTATTTTTTATTATTCTTTATTAGAATTTAATTCTCTGTGCTTACATTACTGATTTGATCTTGTTTTCGTCTACTTTTTCTTTATAACCTTTAATATAGAAAACATAATTATTTTAAATTCACTGGTAATTCTAAATCATGTGTCATATAGCTATGGATATGATTTAAATATATTAAAATAGATAATCTCGTATAATAAAAATAGATTTTCAACAAATAAAGGAAATCTCTAAAGGGGTACCAAAGGGAAATTTGGAACATACATATATAACTGAACTAAAAACTCAATAAGTTGGCTCAACTGAAAAAAAAGATTGGATCATATAAAGAATTAGTGAACTTGTGATAAAGTTATAGAAATTACATAATATGAACAGAGAGGAAATAGGACGATACAATTTATTGAGCTCTAAGTTCCTCTGAATTATAATGAAAAGTATAGTATTCACGTCATACAGTCTTGGAAGCAGAGTAGAAAAAGGTTGGGCTGAAAAACTATTTACATAAATGTTTTAGTTTGCTAAAGTTGCTGGAAGCAAAATAACAGAAATTGTTTGACTTTTATAATAGGAATTTATTAGGGTAACAGCTTATATTTCTGAGGCTGTGAAAATGTCCAATTCAAGACATCATCAGAGATGCTTTCTCACAAAGTTTGGCTGCAGGTGATCCTGGACTCCTGCCATATGGCAAGCAAAGCAGCGTCTCTGCCTGTCTCTCTCTGCCTTTCACTCCAGGCTGTTTCTCCCCCAGCTCAGCTGTGGGCTATGAAGCACATGGCAGCTTGAGCTCTCTTCAGCTTTGAGCTGCTTCATATGTCTACCCTCTCAGGGGCCTCTTGCCTCTGTGCTCTGCATATTCCAGCCTCTGGCCTCCCTCTCAGCCTCATGGTTTCTCTGTCTGAGGCTCTAGGAGATCCTGGAGTCTGTTGTCACATGACAGGGTAAAAATGGAAGCTATCTTTGTGTATTTCTGCTTTCAGGTCTAAGTTTATATGACTCCAACAAAAGGGTGGAGACCTAAACTGAGTTATGTCTCACTGACATAGTCCAATCATAGGCCCTAGAGTGACATAATCAAAAGTGATCTAATCAAATATGAATCTAGGGACTTCCGGGAAGATGGCGGACTAGTAAGACATGGGAATCTCTTCTCCAGAAAAATAGCTAGAGGACAAGCTGAAACAGCCCCAAAAAAGATCTTCTAGGGTTTAGGACAGCAGGTGAAGGCTGCACACAACCCAGAGCAGAGAGGGACAGAAGAGGGAAATCGCGACTACAGAACTGCTGAGTTGCAAGTAGCAGCTTCTGCTGCTGCCGGCACGCTCCCCCACACTCTTCAGAATTCTCGGGCCCCTGGGCCTGCGACCACAGACAAAGGGGGCTTCAGGGATCTGCCACTCCCGGAAAAGGGGAGAGAGAGGGACACAGCCTTAGGCTGACTCAGGTTCTGACCTGAAATTTGGGCTGCAGAGCCCCACGGACCCTTCCACACGGCGGTTTGCCCTGGGAGCCTAGAAAGGACTGGAGAAATCTGACCCTCGCAACCTCCCTCTCTTCTAGCCTGGACTAATTGTTGAGGACACCACGGAAGAGGGGAGAGAGAGCCTGGGGCTGACCCTGCTTTGGACTCCCAGGTTTGGTTTGCCCTGTCTCGAGAGCCCTTCCAGGCTGGGTGGGGCTGCGCCATTGTTTGTCTTGGAGCCTGCAAGGAGCTAAAGATATACAAACCTCCCAATCTCCTCCTCTACTAACAGGGACTGATTGTTGAGGATTCAGAAGGGAGTGGAAATATTTCCTAGCTGAGAAAAGGGGGGTGCTACGAGAGAAGTCTGGAGAACTGTCTCAGAAAGTTTGAATCACAGGGCTCCTAGCCCCCAGACAGGAAGCTCTATCACATTGATCTGGTCTGTGTCACAACAAATACACTCCGACCAGGACATTGAATTGAGAGCAGCCAACAAGCGCCATCTCCTGGCAGACCAACGAAGTGCACATAAGAAAATTAATAAGTAAGAGAGGCTTTTCCTGGCCTCTATAGCCTCCCTGCCCGAGGCCCTAGGAAACGACTCTACAACCAATTACTGGGTCCAGTGCCCACTTTTGAGCAAACAGCAGAACAATCCTAACAATCAAGGTTGATCCAAAAATCAAAGAGCGGTGGTAACTCACAGCCTCCTGCCACTAAAACCCCATAAAAGAGAAAGAGATAGAGCATCTAAGTAAAATACAAACTAAACAGATGCCTAAGCACCAGCAAAAAATTACGGGCCATACTAAGAAGACATGGCCCAAGAAAAGGAATATAGCAAAGTCCCAGAAGAGATGCAGAATTTGAGAGAACTAATCAGTGAGATAAGCACACATTTCCAAAATCAAATTAATGAGATGAAAGAGAATATAGTTAAAGAGATCAATGACATCAAGAAGTCATTGCGCGAACGTAAAGAAGAATTTGAAATCATGAACAGAAAAGTAACGGAGTTCATGGGAATGAAAGACATAATAGGTGAAGTAAAAAATACATTTGAAGCATACAACAGCAGACTCGAAATGATAGAAGAAAGAATAAGTGATACTGAAGACAGAGCAGCTAAAATTGAAGAGAGAAAAGAACAGAGAGAGAAAACAATGGAAAAAATTGAGCAGGGGCTCAGAGAGTTGAATGACAACACAAAATGCAAGAACATACGTGCAATGGGAGTTCCAGAAGGGGAAGAAAGAGTATTTGAGGAAATAATAGCTGAAAATTTCCCAACTCTCACAAATGAAATGAACTTACATGTCCAAGAAGCACACCGTACCCCAATAAGAATAAATCCAAATAGACCTACGCCAAGACACATATTATTCAGAATGTCAAATGTAAAAGATAAAGAGAAAATTCTCAGAGCAGCAAGAGAGAAGCAAACGATCACGTACAAAGGACGTCCAGTAAGACTTTGTGCAGATTTCTCTTCAGAAACCATGGAGGGGAGAAGACAGTGGTATGATACAATTAGGAAAATGAAAGAGAAAAACTGCCAGCCGAGAATTCTTTATCCAGCAAAACTGTCCTTCAATTATGAAGGTGAATATAAAGTATTCACAAACAAACAGAAACTAAGAGAGTTTGCAAAAAAGAATCCACCTTTGCAGGAAATAATAAAGGAAGCCTTAGAACCTGAAAGAAAAAGACAGGAGAGAGAGGCTTGGAGGAGAGTATAGAAGAAAGAAAAGCAGAAAGGATAACCAAAAGAGTAAAAAGAGAGACAAAAATAAGAGGACATATGAAAACCAAAGAATAAAATGGAGAAAATATATAGTGCATTTTCAGTAATATCATTGAATGTGAATGGATTA
>JAKSZT010018048.1:1518392-1623611 GCA_026826555.1 Tolypeutes matacus
AAAGGAAAAGGTAGAGATATTCAACCAGTTAATGTGAAAGTTGGAGATAAAGTTCTCCCAGAATATGGAGCCACCAAAGTAGCTCTAGATGATAAGGATTATTTCTTATTTAGAGATGGTGACATTTTTGGGAAGTATATAGACTGAAATAGATCACTATTGAAATGGCATCATGTGAAGCTGCCCATTCTACTGAAGTTCTGAAATCTTCCATCATGTAGATATTTTCCATGTCTCCCTTTTCTAACAAACTAATGATAATCCAGTGTCTCTAAAATTTAGTTTCATTATACTAATATAAATATTTTCAAATAAAAATATGTAAAAGAATTATAAAAAATTAAATAAAAAGATATATACCATGAAACATTGACACAAGACATCACAAGTGGCTTTGTTAATATCATATAATGTAGAAAACATAGCAAAGAAAATTGCCAGGATAAAGAAGGAATTATATAATTATAAAATGGCCAATCCACCAGGAAGACTTAACAAGTAAATATACCTCAAACAATAAAATTGAAAAATATGAAGAAAAAATTATAGAACTGAAAGAGAAATAGATAAATACACTGATATACTTTAAGAAATAAATAGCCCTCTCTTTAAAAATTAATAGAACTATTAAACAAAATTAGCAAGTATTAAAGAACTCAATAGCAAATCAACAAACAGTATCTAATAGAATTTTATGGCTCATTAAACTCACCAATTTCAGAATATACACGTTTCATAAGCCTATGGAACATTCACCAAGATAAATCATATACTAAGCCATAACATTATCCTCAAATATATATAATAATTTCAAACTTAGAGAATATGTTCTCTATTCAAAATTAAATCAACCAGGAATCATTATTAGAAATATAACAAGAAAATCTCCAAACACTTGTTAACTAGACTACATATTTATACATTATCCATAAGTTAAGGAGGAAGCCTCTAAAGAAATTGAAAAGCACATTAAATTAAATGAAAAAGGAAAGAAGACACATCAAATTTTTGGACACATCTAAAGCAGTGCATTAAGCTTTCTTGATCCTGCTATACTATATCCTTTACCTGTAACAAACCTTTCCTGACTAAATATTGATAGAGTCTGGGAGTTGTTTCCATTGTCTAAATTAGCATAAGTGGCACAACTGTCAATAAAATATTTTGTTTAACCTCAACATTTTATTCATTAGTATCACTGAAGAAAACACAAAAAGGACACCTCTTGTTGGGAAAACTACTCATCAAAATATTTATGGTATTATTACTTATTAAAGAGTTAATGAAGCTTAAATTTACTACACTCATGCATTTATATCATCTCAATATTTAGGAAATATAGAAAGATATTTTTTAATCTGATATCAGATTGGAAATAGTTATTTTTTATTTAACCTTGTTATTTATTTCTTCTTAACATTTAAAAATAGATACCGTTCTTAATTCTCTATTCTTACTGTATAGTACAAGGTAACTGCTTTATATGGATATTTAAAAATATATTTGGATTGTCAAAATTCCCTTTTAGCACTGCCCATCTAAACTGTGGCCCAAAGACCAGGAGGAGGATAAATGTGTTAGAAGCCAACTTGGTGATTTTTCTCAGCTAACTCTATACATTGGAATTTATATTCTTTTATCATTTTCATAAAGTTGTGTTGCTCGTGGCCATAGCTAAATTACAAATGTGCAGCAAATAAGCCTTTTCAGGGAAAGCATCATTATTTAGAATTTACTTGAGAAAAAGGGGAGGCTAACTTATGCCTTATGATTCCCCTTCCTTTTTTTTTCTAAATAGCTATTTAATATTTAACGTGTATGGGACAGTTGTCATAAAGAAAAACATTTACATTTACTCATAACCTAATGCATTTTCATAAGCCTTTAAATGTCTACATATTTATAGATATGGTTTTCCATCAGGGAGACCAGATAAATTTTTTTTTAATGTATAACTAAGTAAAAGCTTAAATCAGATTCAATTTAGTCACAAGACTATAGAAAGAAACTTTAAATAATCAGGAAAGAGATATTTAACATTATTGCTTAGTCTTGCAAAATGGTGAATTTTAACCTATAATATTTCTATAGTCTTAATTATAATGCCTCCTATACATTTACATCATACTGCTTAGTAAGTAATACAGGATACTCAATAATGTTTTAATTCAATTAATTGTAACTGAATCCTAATTTGTTAGCCAATGCATATATTCCTCTTAAACCACTTGTTACACTACCTCAGAACTAATTCTCCTAGAATAAGTAATCATCCCAAGTAGGAAAACAAAGCAGAGCTTTATCTCTTTCTTAACGCTTTTCAAGTATTATAGGAACATAAATCCATGAAAAAACTGATTAAAATTTGACAGTACATTGTGTTTTACTATTATGGGATAAGAGAAAAATGTGAATAAAAAACTCCTTTATATTCCTCTGCTTGACATAAGTGTTATTATATACTAAGAAATATTACAACTCTGTTTATGAACTTGTTCAAGTATAGAACATGACTACGGTTCCATTAATGAGGAGAAATGATCAATCTTTATGTAACTCAAAGGAAGATGGGAGACAAAAAAAAAAACATAAAACGACTTTGGCTTTTAAAAGCCTACTCTTGACCCTGAAATGCCAGACTTCAACAATGACAAAACAAAAGTTTGGGAAATACAAATCGAAACTACAATGAGCCCATTTATCTATTTTTTTTTTTCTTTTGCTGCTCAAGCTTTGGGTGTGAAGTTCATGAAACCATTTCCTATTACAAGGTCCTGTATATGCTTCCCTATATTAACTTCCAAGGTCTTTATGGTCTTGGCTCTTATATTTAGGTCTTTGATCCATCTTGAGTTGATTTTTGTATAAGGTGTGAGATGGTGGTCCTCTCTCATTCTTTTGGCTATGGATATCCAGTTCTCCAAGCACCATGTATTGAAGAGGCCATTCTCTCTCACTTGAGTGGGCTTGGTGGGCTTGTTGAATATCAGATGACTGTATATGCAAGGATCTATATCAAAACCTTCAGTTTGGTTCCATTGGTCGGTATGTCTATCCTTATGCTAATACGATGCAGTTTTGACCACTGTAGCTTTGTAGTATGTTTTAAAGTCAGGTAGTGTGATACTGCCAACTTCATTTTTCTTTTTCAATAGGTCCTTGGCAATTTGGGGCCTCTTACCTTTCCAAATATTTTTGTAGTTAGTTTTCCCAATTCATTAAAAAATGCAGGTTTGATTTTTATTGGGATTGCATTAAATCTGTAGATTAGTTTGTGTAGGATAGACATTTTAATGATGTTTGGTCTTCCTATCCATGAACAGGGAATATTCTTCCATTTACTTAATTCTTCTTTGATTTCTTTTAACAGTGTTGTGTAGTTTTCTATATATAAGTCCTTTACATCTTTACTTAATTTAAGTTCTAGGTATTTTATTCCTTCAGTTACTATTGTAAATGGTATTTTTTTCTTGATTTCCTCCTCAGATTGCTCATTATTGGTGTACAGAAATGCTACTGATTTTTCAGCATTGATCTTATAGCCTGCAATTTTACTGAACTCATTTATAACTTCTAGAAGCTATGTTGTAGATTTCTCAGGACATTCTACGGATATGGATAGTGAAATTTTTACTTCTTCCTTTCCAATTTGGATGTCTTTTATACCTTTTTCTTGCCTCAGTGCTCAAGCAAGTACTTCTAAGACAATGTTAAATAGGAGCGGTGATAGTGGGGATCCTTGTCTTGTTCCCAATCTTAGTGGGAAAGCTTTTAAGATTTCACCATCAAAGATGATGTTAGCTGTGGGTTTTTCATATATACCCTTTATCATATTCAGAAAGTTTCCTTCTATTCATACTGTTTTCACTGTTTTTATCAGCAAAGGGTACCGTATTTTGTCGAATGCTGTTCTGCATCTATAAAGATGATCCTGTGGTTTTTGTTCTTCAATCTGTTTATGTGAAGTATTACATTGATAGATTTTCTTATGTTGAACCACCCTTACATACCCAAGGAACAGAAAGAGTCTGCAACTGCAAGCAAGATAATCCCATCCATCTTCCCACGGGATATAAGCCACCTCTCAATTAGAGGTAAAGTGGACATCACCATCCCAGAATCCTCAGTATTGGGGAAAGAACTATGGACTAGAGTGGACTCACTGGTATTCTACTATGGACATATTGTGATTCAAGCAATTGAAGAAATTCCAGCACTGATGTGGAGCCTGTGGCCACTGGAGGCTCTGGGGCCAGGGAGAGGGAAAAACAGTTGTAATATGGGGTTTTTCGGGACTTGGGAATTGTCCTGAGTGACATTGCAACGACAGATGCAGGCCATTTTACATCATCACATAACATGCCAAACTGTGTGGGAGAGAGTGGTCTACAATGTGAATTATGGTCCATGCTTAATGGCAAAGCCCCAGGATGCATTTATCAATTGCAATGAATGTGCCACACTAAGGAAGGATGTTTAGGTGGGAGGGTGTGGTAGGTGTGGGGATTGGGGAAATGAGAATCCCTATATTATTTTGCAACATTTATGTAATCTAAGTATCTTTTAAAAAATAAAAATTTTGAAAAATACACAAAAAATGAAACTACAATGAGATAACATTTCATACCTATTAAACTGGCTGCTATTAAAAAGTCAGAAAACTGTAAATGTTGGAGATGAGGTGGAGAGATAGGAATGCTTATTTACTGTCAGTGAGAATGTAGAATGGTACAGTCACTGTGGAGTACTGCTTAGCAATTTCTAAATAAGTTGACTATAAACTTGCCATGGGACCCATTGCTAGGAATATACTGGAAGAACTGAGAGCAGTGACATGAATAGATATCTGCACGTCAATGTTTATAGCACCATTATTCACAATAGCCAAAACTTGGAAGCAACCCAGGTGTCCATCAACTGATGGATGGATAAACACATTGTGGAGTATACACGTGATGGAATATTATGCAGTGGTAAGAAGAAACATATGACAACATGGATGAACCTGGAGGACATTATGTTGAGTGAAGCAAGCCAGACACAAAAGGACAAGTGTTGTAGGTTCCCCAAGTGTCTCATTGCCCTATTATGAATTGAATATACTATGTGAAATATATTATCAGAAATATGAATATTGGTAGAATTGCATATATAAGATGGTTTTTCTTGAAGCTGAACAAATCAAAGTTAATACCACAAAATGTTAATATCGGGGGAAAAAAACATTATACTAAGTGAAGGAGACCAGACACAGAGTACTATATATTGTATGATTCCATTTATATGAAATATAAACATAAATCAATTTATAAAGATGAAATGACATTAGTGGCTATGTAAATCTGTGGAAGGAATGATAAGGGATGTGGTGTCTATCTTTTTTTTTTAAATGAAATTGTTCTAAAAGTTTTGAGATGATGAATGTACAACATTGTGAGTATACTAAAAGCCATTAATTATACACTTTGGATTGAATGGCCAGAAACACCAGCTCTGTACATTGGGGGAAGCATACAGATATTTTCTTGTTTATTTGTCTGTATTATTATTATTATTATTATGTTTGAAATAATGAAAATGCTCTAATATTGATTGAAGTGTTGAATGCAAAACTATGTGATTATACTAAATAACATTGCTTGTACACTTTGGATGAATTGTATGCTTTATTAATATGTATCATTATTTTGTTTTAAAAAAAGCAATACTTTTGCTGGGCCTTTCATTACTGTAAGTTCTGTTATCTTTTATGTATATTGACAATTTTTTTGTATGTTCCCCAAGTGTCTTATTTTTCACCTTATTTTCAAAGAAGCTTTAGGTTATAGTCATTAGAAAATAGGAGGGATTCCTATATACCCCAAACCCTACTCCTATCATATTTCCCCTATTAATAACATCTTAAAGGAATATGGTGCATTTGTTACAACTGATGATCAAATATTAAAGCATTGCTACTAACCATGGTCCATGGTTTACATTATGTTTTACATTTTGCTCCATACACTTTTATAGGCTTTGATAAAATGTATAATGGCCTGTAACCTTCATTGCAATATCATGCAAAATAATTCCAATGCCCTAAAATTGCCCTATTATCACCTATTCTTCCTTTCCCCTCCCCTGGGAACCTAAGATAACCACTAAGCTACAATTTCGGAATTAAAAGAGTCATAGTTACATGAATTAATATTGAGGGCTTGACATACTGGTCTGTTTTCTTATATTAGGCACTGCCTGTGTTCTCGAGAGTTTCTTGCCCTTTTATTTGAGAATGTAGCATGACGCCACAGGATTGGAGTTCAAAATTTTCTTATTTATTGTGTGGGTCTCCCCCCCCCCCCGCCCCCCGCCAATGAGATAATGCCCTATGGCAAGTTGAATGGATTCATAGTCCATAGAAGCCTACCCGAGGTGCACCTTTTCCCACATAACCCCATACCAGTGATTCCCTGCACCAGTGACTTTCCTCTGCCATATTTGCCAAAATAACATTCCCACCACTGTATTTTCAACCACAAGAACTAGAAATCCCCAGAGTTCACCTGTTCCTCCCTCAAGCCCTCCCCAAGGTCAATGGATAGCCCAACACAATCCCCCCATACTGGTCAAAATCACATTCCAGCACCACTGACCCCACCCTAAGGCGAAGACTTACTGCCTTCTCAGGTATTATCTGAGCTAGTATCTAGCTCTGGGCATGTGTGTGGCCTTCTAAATTCCTCTGAATACATGTCATCTCTGAGTATACATTTTTCAAAGGAAATTCCCCATAACATTACTTCATGGGCTGCAGGTGCCCTGTTGTTTGTCTCAACCAAAATATTTTTCTCCATAAAACTGTGGAATTATTATTCCATTACAGTGCTTTTGTAGCCATGCCTCCCACCTCTAAGTATATAATGAGTTCTGGGATGGGGAAGGCAGAAATAATCATCTTGGATCATTCAGTTAGCCATCAGATCAGGTGCATCCTCATCCATCACCTTGCACTTTATGTGTCTCAAAACTGTTGGTTTTTAATAAAATCCCCCATTAAGTAGAGTTAAATCCTCCATGCACAATTCAAACAAGCTCCTGCATCACCTGCCTCAAATATGGATAATAGCCTTTTCTGTCCCAAGTAGCCTTCTTCATGACAAGGAGTGCCACTTACATCAGAGGAGCCCACAGGACCTAGTCAGTGCCTACCTGTCCCAAGCCCATCAATGCATGCCTCCCTACTCTAGCTGTCTCATTCTCTCTCTCTCAGAGCCCAAGTTCTGTGGAGGCTGCAGTTCTTACAAGGGGCTTATAAGGAATAATCTTGGCTAACATAGGTCAAATCCAGTGACTACTGCTTCATTTAACAAAGGAAATAATACATTTGAAAATTTTTTGTGTTGATGCCCCTATAACATCACCATCTACCCACTTCTGGTTCAGGCCTATATACACCTCTGGTGAGAGGATTTCCATGGTATTGCCCAGAACCCAGAAGCTGCAGTGGCTGGTCTGATGGCTTGATGGACAGGAAAGCATGGAGAGATGGATGGCTACCACTGAGATGTCCACCAAATGGTACCAAAGCCTCCTATTGGTTTTGGAGAGACACAGTGGTGTCAGGATGTAGGACATCTGGAAGGTTGACTGCCATGAATCCATTCAATCAGAATGGACAATGGAAGCAGCATGGAGCAGAGTCCTGCAGACTCCCCTCTATGAACAGCCACCACCTTTTGGTGTCTGAATCATGGAGAAGTCTCCATGATGTGGTGCAGAGTCAGGGAGTTTATACAGCATTTGAAATGATACAAGTGCTTTACAATCTATTATGGGAATTTTTGTACAGTCTAATAACTGTTGTTTCCACATTAGAACTTACCAGCTGAGGGTGAACTTTAATTCAGAGAATCTCAACTACTCAAAGCAAGTGAACTAAGTAGAAATGAAAGAGTAAATTTTACTTGGATAAACGATGAAAATATAAAATAGTAGTAACAATTTATTTTATTGATTAGAGGTGATTCAAATAAGGATTATACCAAATATGTTAAAAAATGAAAAAGAGAATTTAAATAACTTACTTATATTTGTATATTATTTTGAGGCTTATTCTTCCAGTCCTCTTTACACAAGCTGAGTTATCTTGTTCCAGTGTCAGTACAAACCATCTTCTTTCTCTCACAGATGAGTATGCAAGAATCCATGTTCTAACTAAAAAGAATTTCTGTTGATGGCATTTTGGAATAACAAAGAATAACTGGAATTTGATTTAATTCAAGTCCCTAAATTTCCTTATAAAGCAAATGAAATAATTCAATTTGAAGCGAGGGGCATTTGAGATGAATATTTACATATTTAATATAAAAGTTTAAACAGCAGAATAAAATATAAAATTGAATGATAAAGTTTTTTGAAACTAATCTTGTTAAACAATTTAGGTGACTCTGCAAATCTCATAATTAAAAGGTACTTTTTTTTTTCTTAAAGTTGTTCCACACTTCACATGCAAAGTGAGAGAGTTTTAGCAGAGCTCGTGCAATGAGGATTATTTTCCCCTAGTATGAAAATATTGCATTAGTTTAATAAAAATATCTTTTCATTGGATTGCCTTATGAAGACTGAGACCTGGTAAATGAAGAATCTGAAACAATCCAGCCTCATTGTCACCATACTTCAGGTATCCTTGTGTTCTATGTATTCTAATGGACACACTTTGAAAGAGTTGAAAGTATATTTTGATTTTCTAAATAGAGCTAAATGAATCATTAAAAGGTGTCTTCTTCTTATGGGTAGAGAGGATTATTCTCATATGACTGTGTTTCTGTGTTCCAATCATATAGGCAACTTGCATTCAGAGCATAGATTCATCCCTCCTCCCCTCCCCCTTGTATAGTTAAATATTAAACAGGGAGGCTTCATGATAGCAAGGGAAAACAGAAAGAAGGCTTAATGGCTGGAATAATGAGGTAGGGTTTGGAATCCAGCAAAACTTTTCTGATGAAGTATTTGAAGAATAACGCTGGAACTCATTAAGCTAACTAGAGAACTAATAACTACAACGGAGCTTATTCTTGGATTTCATACTCTTGAGAATACACCTAAATTAATCATCGTGGGGCTACTGGGTAACATCCAGAAATCAGACATCTGATGCAAGTAGGGATCCTTTAGGAAACTGAGAGACCAAGAAGGCAGTGCAACTCTGAGACTGAGAGAATCACAGGTCCCAAAACACTTGTAAAGGGAGTGTTCCAAGAAAGAAGGAAAGGGGTGCCAGATGATGGAGTAATTCAAAGGATAAAGGGAGAACAGGGCTTAATGCTGAACAGGCAGAACTTCTAATAGTTGAATTAGATAATTCTTTTTACCTGGGGTCAGTAAATTATTTAAAGAATATATCATTCTAATACAGAATTCTTAATTTATTAGAAAAATGATTTTTATGGTAAAAACTCCCCTTTGAAAAGGTAGGAGTTCCATAAAGAATTCTTCATAGGAACATGATTTGTTCTTTTCATGGTTCATTAATTGACTTTGATATATATATATATGTGTGTGTGTGTATGTGTGTGTGTGTATATATATATACACACACATATATATATAGTTAATTTTGGGGACATGTATATATATACACACACACACACACACACATATATATGTATTTAATTTGTGGGACACGAAATTTGATGTTCCATGCACAATATCTTTGCCTTTAGTATTCTTTACCTGCCCATTAGGCCCCTTCCATGCTACAAGTTTGCAGAGAAAAGGTAAAATATGCATTTAACTTCATTAATTAAGTATAAATCAGGATTTTTGCATAATCCCTATCCACCTACCTATAAACAAAAACATCAAACAAAACAAAAACAAACAATAAAATAACAGTAAATATGCCTCATAGATATTTTTAAGGATTTTGCACCAAGACCAACAGACCACAATACACATTCATAAATGAGAAATAAAAAGGACTTTAAAATGATGAAAGCCTAAAGCTTAAAAGAAGCATAACATGCAAAACAGAAGCATATTATTTTTGTGTACAAAAATACAAAAGGAAAAAATTAGTGGACAATAAAGATGATTTCCCCAAAGGTGAAGATAGATAAGGGAACCAGAGGATTGATATAAATGCCCTAATACATAATGTGATCCCTGGTCCCCAGGAAAAGTTGATTCATCAATGATAGTTAACCATCATTGTGTATTATGCATGTTCAAGGTGAGAACCTCAAGGAAGAATTACCAGCCCTGAAGCAATAAGCAATTCTAACTGAACATGTTTCTGTGAGATGCTCAGGAATCCTAGTATTTTTTTTTTTTTACTCATAGACTTTTTCTAAAGTTATTTGGGACTTTCCCCTCATTTGAATTTTCATCAGCTATTCATTCATAGTTAATTCTGGTGAAGCTGTCTTTGTGTCAGATGATCTGGTATATGGAGTGGCAGAATGTTTGCCTTTTCAAAATTGTTTTAAAGTGACATAGTAGAAATTAAGAGTGTTCACACAGGTAATATCGATACTATGGTTTAACACATTCATGGATATATTTCAAAATCTCAAATGTATTTTTAATTTATTACTTACAGTAGTGTTCTGGTAGATAACTGAATGAAACCATTAAAATAGTTTGTCTGAAATGTTCCACCATCAGGTATGTGATACTGTACACACACACACAACCACACACAGATATAGAAAGATTAGATAAACAGATAGACAAAAAGAAAGTTTGATCGACAGATAAATTCTGCAAATAACCTCAAGTACAGTATTAAATAGGATTAGATCATAACCTAAGGTTTTACTTTTACAATTTGTGCATGTTTTAAATCATGATTTTGCAGACTTATTTCAGAGTTTCAACTTATAATTTGCAATGCTTTAAAATGCATAGATATTTCTCATTGATCACTATTCTTATAATTGAGATATGTAAGACAGTTACTATTCATATTTAAAGATGCAAAGAGACTCCAGGTCAGGACCACATTCCCAGATACTAGAGAAATATAAATTTATATTCAACTCTCTTAGGTTTTACCAGGGTCTCTAAAAATATAAGTATATGAGGATACATGCCAATAAAGCAGGTGATGTGAATCAATAGAAGCGTGACACTAATTTTAGGGAGGCAGAAGAAATGATGTTTAAGTTCATGGCCTCAGAACCAGACAGCTGGCTCCAATGTCAGCCACAGCTTAGACTAGTAATCTACTAGTAGACCTCAATTTCTTCATCTATGAAATGGGAATAAGCATAGTACCTAAGTCATCAGGATGCTGATTATGTCTGAGCATGTCTGTGTTTCTTTATTGTGGTGTGGCAAATATTATAATCCAAATTTCAATGATATTCAACCTATTGTTTTGTGTTAAAAATGAATTAAATGAATTCTTCTATCTCCCTGTCCTGTTATTCATACCTGGCTCAAACACAGTGCTCCATAACCTGGAGCTTTTAGGTGTGTGTGGCATCATTGTTGTAATTACATTCAACACCATATTTTTCTTCTATACACATTGTCTCAGCCATTTTGATGAACTTCTCTAGCAAGGGACATCCAAAAACCTTCTCCACCTATTCATACCACTTAGTAATCAACAGTTTATTCTTTTTTTAACAAATCAATTTGTTAAAGATTTATTTTTATTATTTATTATTCCCCTCCTCATTGTTTGCGCTCACTCTCTGCTCTCTGTGTCTGTTTGCGGTGTGCTTTCTGTGTCTGCTCATCTTCTTTTTAGGAGGTACGGGAAACCGAACCCAGGATCTCCCACATGTGAGGGAGGCTCCCAGTCACTTAAGCTACCTCTGCTCCCACAAATCAATTTTATTAAAGCATATTAATAAAGCATACAATTCATCCAAAGTGTACAAACAATGGCATTTGGTATACCATTGTAATAAAGCATACAATTCAACCACAGTGTGCAAACAGTGGTATTTGGTATAACATAGTTGTGCATTCATCACGTCAATCATTATTAGAGCATCTTCATTATTTCAAGAATAATAATAAGCAAAAAACAGACGAACAATAAAATTCCTTAAGCATTGAGGGCTAGAAATTTCCCTCTCAGCACTGCCTTTGCGGTGTTCCATAGGCTTTGAAATGTTTTGTTCTCATTTCCATTTGTCTTAAGATATTTGGTGAATTCTCTTGCAATTTCTTCTTTGACCCACTAATTATTTAGGTACATAAATATTTAGTATAGTCATATTTTCTTGTTGAATTGCCCCTTTTATTAAAATATAATGAAATTCTTCATCCTTTATATATCCCTTATAATAGTTTTGCATTTAAAATCTATTTTATCTGAAATTAGTATTGCTACTCTAGCTCTTTTTGATTACTATTTGTGTAGAAAATCTTTTTCCAACCTTTCACTTTTAAACTGGTTTTGTCACTTGGTCTGAGGTGAGTCTCTTGTAGACAGGATACAGATGGCTCATATTTTTTAATCTACTCTATCACTCTGTATTTTGATTGGGGAGTTCAAGTAATTAATGTAAAGACATTAATTACTTCATCCATTTTGACCTTTGGCTTTATGTTGTCATATTGTATTATTGTCTGAATTTTTACCCTTTAATTTACTCTAATAATCTTCATTTCTATGCTCTTCTCTACATCTCCTGCCCTTATTTATTTTTTACTTTCAGACTGCAGCACTACCCTTGTGTGGCAGTTTGATGTAATTATGAATTCCAAAAATATAATTGGATCATGCTTGTAAACTGATCTGTTAATCTGGGCATGATTAAGTTATGATTAAGGCGTTGCCTGGGCCACATCAGTAGGGCGTTGAGCCCCACCCCTTGGTGGGTGGGGAATTGAATATAAAAGGCAAGGCAAAGGACAGAGAAGCAGTCTTTTGAGAAGCAGTTTGATGTTGGAAAGAAGGCCCCAGGAGAAGAGAAGCAAGCCATTCGCCTGATCCTCTACAGCTGACTTTGTGGAGGAAACAGGAGCTAAGCCCAGGGAGAAACGCAGCCCCGGGAAGAGAGGAACCCCAGAAGCCTGAACCCTGGGAAACACCAGCAGCTGTCTTGCTCTAACACGTGGCAATGGACTGTGGTGAGAGATGAAACTTAACACTTTATGGCCTGGTATCTGTGGACTT
This sequence comes from Tolypeutes matacus, assembly GCA_026826555.1. Taxonomy (NCBI): domain Eukaryota; kingdom Metazoa; phylum Chordata; class Mammalia; order Cingulata; family Chlamyphoridae; genus Tolypeutes; species Tolypeutes matacus. The sequence continues at coordinate 1,531,513 of JAKSZT010018048.1, forward strand.
CTACTCCAAATAAATACCCTTTATAAAGATCAACCCATTTTTGGTTTTTCACATTAGCACCCCTTTGGCTGACTAATACACCTTGGTATCTCTTGGAGTTCTGGTCTTCTTATATTCTATCAGTTTTCGTTTGTCTGTAAAGACTTTGAACTCACTCTCATTTTTGAAGGACAGCTTTCCCAGATACAGAATTCTTAGCTGACACTTTTTCTCTTTCAGTACCTTAAATACATCATACCGCTTTTCTGTCCTCCATGGATTCTGATGAGAGGTTGGCACCTAATCACCCTGAGGTCTGTTGTATGTGATGCTTGTTTATCTCTTGCTGTTTTCAGAATCTTCTCTTTACCTCTGATATTTGTCATTCTGAACAGTAGGTGTCTCAGGGTAGATCTATTGGGATTTATTCTGTTTGGGGAGCATTGTCCTTCTGGGATATTGGTATTTATGTCTTTCATATGGGTTGGGAAGTTTTCAGTCATTACTTCCTCAAATATTCCTTTCACCCCTTTTTCATTCTCTTCTTCTGGGACACCAACAGTGCATATGTTTTTGTGTTTTACATTGTCATTCAAGACCCTGAGACCCTGTTCCATTTTTTCCAATCTCTTCTCTTTCTGTTCTCTTGTGTTTTCAAGTTCAGATGTTCTGTCTTGGAAATTATTAATTCTGTCTTTGAGCAATTCAAACCTGCTCATATGTGCCTCTAATGTATTTTTTATATATACATTTAAATTTTTTAAAAGATACTTCGATCAGATAAATGTTACATAAAAATATAGGGGAGGGTTCTGGGCAGACACAGGCGCCAGGAGCCAGGCGCTTTGCTGGGTGGGCAGGGGGCGTACGCGGCCCGGGAGCAGGGGAAATTTGGGCTTCTGCCTGCGCTGCGAGTCAGGAGCAAGGCTCACGCTCCGAGGACGAGGGGTCCGGAGGACCGGCCTACAACGCTTGGGGACCTGGTGCGGCCTTCTCGCTTTCTTTTCCTGGGAAAAGTGTTTAAACTTCTAAAATGTCATCTATCAAGCACCTGGTTTATGCAGTTATTCGTTTCTTACGGGAACAAAGTCAAATGGATGCTTACACTTCAGATGAACAAGAAAGCTTGGAAGTTGCAATTCAGTGCTTGGAGACAGTTTTTAAAATCACCCCAGAAGATATACACCTTGCAGTTGCACAGCCTTTGACAGAAATGTTCACAAATTCTCTCTGTAAGAATGATATTGTGCCTCTCTCAAACTCAGTGGCTGAAGATGTGGGAAAAGCTGACCAATTAAAAGATGAAGGCAATAGTCACATGAAAGAAGAAAATTATGATGCTGCAGTGGATTGCTATACACAGGCAATAGAATTGGAACCAAATAATGTGGTTTATTATTGCAACAGGGCTGCTGCTCAGAGTAAATTAGGTCACTATTCAGATGCAATAAAGGATTGTGAAAAAGCAATAACAATTGATTCAAAGTACAGCAAGGCCTATGGGAGAATGGGGCTTGCCCTCACTTCAATGAATAAATTTGAAGAAGCAGTTACAAGTTATCAAAAGGCATTGGATCTTGACCCTGAAAATGATTCCTATAAGTCAAATCTGAAAATAGCAGAACAGAAGCTGAGAGAGGTAGCCAGTCCTACAGGAACTGGATTGAGCTTTGACATGGCCAGCTTGATAAATAATCCAGCTTTCATTAGTATGGCTGCAAGTTTAATGCAGAATCCTCAAGTTCAACAGCTAATGTCAGGTATGATGACAAATGCCATTGGGGGACCTGCTGCTGGAGTTGGGGGCTGCACTGACCTGTCCAGCCTTATCCAAGCAGGACAGCAGTTTGCTCAACAGATATAGCAACAGAATCCTGAACTTATAGAGCAATTGAGAAATCATGTCCGGAGCAGATCATTCAGCAGCAGCACTGAAGAACATTCCTGACTTAACCAGGATGCAAATTCTGACCCTAGCTCAGAATGCAAATGATTTCTTGCTCTGGAGTGTTCACCATAGATAGAGGCCAAAAACAAAACAAAACAAAAAACAACAACACAAAACAAAAAAAAACAAAACACCACCACCATAGCTGATTTTTGAAAATAATGGAGGAAAAACTCTTGTGTATATTCCTAAAAGAATAAACCTGTTTAGATAATAGGTTTATCAGACTTGAACATAACATGACTCCTTTGGAAACAAATATCAGTAGGCTTGTTAACTATAAGTGCCAATATAGCACTGGACAAGGTTCCATTTTAAAACCTTTATCATATTTGTATATTAGACTTAACAGAGTATATTTATTGAATAGTTGGGCTATTTATTGGTGAGTTCTTGAGCTCCAAATTCCCTTAAGTTGACATTTTCGAGAGGGGAGATGAGCAAGAGTAAAGATTTCCCATGCTGGTCTATAAGAAATATACTTGCCACTGAGCACCATGTCAAAAGAGAATACAGTTATTTAGTTTTAGCTATGATAGTATTATTAGTAATGAATATGTATCATAGGTGCCAGTGCCATCTTTAATGCTGCTTATTGTGATAGGTGACAGGTGATCTTAAAAGCTGGTAGAAAACAGCGTTTGGTGCAAAGGATATCATTTTGAAAAGAAAAATAGATGAGGTGAATTTAGAGAGTGATGGTAGGATGTTCAGATTTTCTGCATAGTTCTTAAGTAATCTTGCCTGCAGTTTGGTATTAATAACATTAGCATGGCCAATTGTGCTAAGTACATAATAAAATACATTTAGAAATCCTTAATGGTACTGGTTAGGTCAGTTATATAAGTATTCAATTCAATTAGCACAATTTCACCAGTGGTGACTGTCCATAGAAACTCAATATATGGGTCAGGATATACCTATATTTAGATAAACCAATGGCTTGGTCCTAAGTTAAGGATTTTCTAAGTGGCACTTAATTATGTTCCTATAAACATTTTTTTTTTTTAACTCAGTAATTATTTGATGGATTTCAAAAAGCATCTATCACTAACATCGCTTGTTCATGTAATTCTCTGCTTCTATAATTTGGCTTGGCATGCCACTTATGCTTAACCTTAATTTGATGCAACTTAAACATAACAGGAGACAAAATATTTCAATGTAAATTACATGCCATACTAGTTAGTAAAGAATAATGTCACTGGGTATTAATGGCATGCCTCTAACTACAGTTATGAATGAGACAGTTGTAATTCCAATTAGACTTTCTTTTTTTGTTGTTGTTAATTATGAAGTTGGTAAACTGGGGCTGACATGTAATGATTTCACAAGTGTTGTGAGTAAAAACTGAAGTAGAAAGTAATATAAAATCACTCAGTGACACTGATGATCGGGTTCTCCCCAAAATCCAACTTTTTCTCTATTTCTCTTTGTAAGATTAGAACAGTGGTTCTATAGTTCAGGTAGTTCTGATGTAGGTCCAACAACTCTAATTTAGAGAAACAGTAGGTTAGAGTTTTCTCCTCAGTTAGACCAGAAAGTACCTGTCTGGGCTAAGGCTACACTGAAGATCCAGATAGTTCTGGCCAGAGAAGATCAGAATTTAAATTTTAACGTTCTGAAATTAAATCACTTATATTCCCATCTAAACCAACTTAATTTTTTCCTGAAGTTAACTCCTGGTGTTCAAATGTTATACAGAATAAAATCTTAACTAATCAGATAAAAATGATGACTGTGATGAAAAAAATACCAGAAGCAAGGTTTGAACCTTCATTAAAAATTAGTCATTCTTTCCCAGTGTTGAATAAGTTAACATTCCCAGCATAACTATTTTGAGTGCATTTAAAACACTAAGATCAATAAAATTGATAAGCCTCTCATCAGGAAGACTAAGAAAAAATAGAGAAAATAAAAACTAGTAAAGAAAACAAACAAACAAAGAAAAAACTAGTAGTTTCAGTGATGAAAGGGGATATCACTATAGAGAGCCTGTAGATATTAAAAGGACAATTTAGAAAATCCCAATTGCAGGTCATAACAATACTTAGATGAAACAAATTCATTTTAAGGTACAAACTACCAAAGTTCACTGAAGAAATAACATGAATAGACATATATTTATTGAAGAAATTGAATTTGTATTTAAAAGCCTTCCAGAAAAGAAAGCTACAATAACCAGACGGTTTTACTATTGAATTCTACCAAACATGTAAGATAGAAATGATATCAATTCTATGCAATGTCTTCCAGAAAATAAAAGAGGATACACTTCCCAACTCATTTTATTTGGCCACTGTCACTCTGATACCAAAATCAGACAAAGATATTTTAAGATAAAATGCTTTAAAATAATGTCTTGATGTGCTAATATTTGTAGTCATTCTTTTTATACGAAATAATGGGAATTGTTTTATTCCTTCCATTTTACCCTTCTAAGTTTGTTTCTTTGCTAATATACCACTGAGAACAAATTCAATCTAGATGATACCTGTCAACTACTTGGATTTCCATCCTATCCAGGCCATTTTGATCTTCAAAGAAGTACCTTCATTACTTTGGAATCACTATATTGCAAGCTATTTCAAGAGATGGGTCTTTGTACTGGATTGGATTATGCTAGCAACTCTTAAAACTCTAAGAAAATATTATTCTTGTTTGTCTAGGAAATACATTCCCTATCTAACTAGAGAAAAAAAGAGGGCATTGCAGTAAATCTTTGTACACATTCTAGTTAGGAATGTTTGACTTTCATTGTAGTAGCTGTAGCTGTTATGATGCCATATAAAACTTAACATGTCCTTAATTTATGCAAATGACATTTTCATTTAATGTACCAAATTGTTTATCTAGTTATGTTTTTTTTTTTTTTTCCAGGGGGTACTAGTGATTGAACTCAGGTGTTCAACTACTGAGCTACATCTGCTCCCCAATAAGAGTTGATTTTTTTCACCTTTTTTCTTTTTTAGGAGGTACTGGGGATCAAAGCTGAGACCTTGTTCGTGGGAAGCAGGTGCTCAACCACTTGAGCTACATCTGCTCCCCTTTATAATATGGTGTTCTTTTTTTTTTTTTTTTTTTTTTTTGAGGTACCAGGGCTGGGTACTGAACCTGGGACCTCCCATGTGGGAAGCAGGTGCTTAATTGCTTGAGCCACATCTGCAACCCTATAATATGACTTTAACAGACCCTAAAAAGGCATTACATAACCCTTACTTAAAAGTATGTGTCCAAGTTATTGTTTTCAAACAGAAGATACTTTATAATTAAATCAAATTATATGGCAAAAAATATATATATATAGGGGATTCCCATATTCCCCGCTCCCTACCCCTCCCCCATTTTCCCACATTAACAACATACTTCATTAGTGTGGTACTTTTATTACAATTGGTGAACATATTTTGGAGCATTGCCACTAAGCATGGATTATTGTTTATATTGTAGTTTACACTCTCTCCCACACAATTTTGTAAGTTATGATAAGATATATAATGACCTGTATCTGCCATTGCAGCTTCATTCAGGACAATTCCCAAGTCACAAAAATGCCCCCATATTACACTTATTTTTCACTCTCCCTCCCATCAGAACCTCCAGTGGCCACTGCCTCCACATCAATGATGAAAGTTTTTCCATTGCTAGAATCACAATTAGTCTATAGTAGATACCAGTAAGTCTACTCTTGTCCATTGTTCAATCCCCAATCCTTTTTAATTTCATCCGTGTCTTTCATTCCCATAAAGTCTTCTACTTTCTTTGCAGACTTCCAAATTTTTCTTTATGCTCACCTAGTGTCTTCTTAATACTCTTTATCTCTTTACTCATATTTTTTTCAATTACTTAAATTGATTTAGAAGAGTTGTGTGATTATCATTGATTAATTTTCTTAAATCCTATATGTCTTCAGGATATTTGCTTTGTTCCTTTGGCTGGGCCATATCATCCTGTTTTCTAGTATGGCTTTTAATTTTTTGCTGAAGCCTAGGCATCTGAATATATTGGTGAATTTATTCTAATGGCCAATTTCTCTCTCTTGCCTATTGTTATTATTTTTTCACAACTCTTCTTTGATATTTTGTTCAACTTATCCTAAATCTTTATAATTGCCCAACTTATGTTATCAAAATCATGCCAAGCACTCACTAATGGTGTGCAGATTTTCTCCCACAAGTTAGAGAACAAAGAGGCCCCAATGCAGTTTTTGTCCATGCAATTTCCAGACTGGCCAGCGGGTGGTGCTCATTGGTACACCTTTCCAAGGAGGTATATGTCTCTGTTTTCCTTTATTTGGTCTGGCCAGAGCCATGATTCAAAGCAGGCTCCATTGGCCAAATTCACCGAAGAAAAATCCCCAACTAACCTTCCCCTTGTAACCGCTGGTGGGGAGGAAGACATCTGCTCCCCTCTCAGTCAGCTGCAATGAGTCAGGGGTTTTATCCCCTCTTAATATCTTAGGGGTGGGGGAGGGGAGGCCTTCCGGCCACCAAGGGGCCTTGGTAACTCATGTTTGTTGTTTCAGCTTCTTCATCTCTGTCCATCACCCTCCTGGGAGTTGTGAAGCACTATCTGGTCTGTTGACCCCCAAGCAGGTCCCTTGTGCAGTTTTTGGCTCTTTCTCCATTGTTTTTGTGAGAGAGCTGAGCCTTGCCTACCTAATCCAATGCCATCTTCCCACAATCATCCATCAGTTTACTATTTGAGACTGTGCTCTTTATGTATTCACAACCAAATGCCAACCCCTCAATGGAACAAAAGACAATAATGTCTCATTTTTATGCCCTGGTTACCCTCATGTTAAAACCCTTGGTCTATATTCTGATGGACAGAGAAATTAAAGATCCTCAGGGGAGAATCACTGAGAAATATAAGCGTGATTTCTGACATTTCTTCTTAGGCAACTAGCAGCACAGAAAAACTAAATTCTTGGGTATTTCAAATGATAAAAGTGTTCAGGTGAAAGTGGAATATGTGAATCAGGGCATCTTTTAATGTAACAGGGAATACTTATTATTCCAGGGTTCCCAGAGTTCAAGGGAAATTCATCTAAATTGAATTCTAAATGTAAACAATATTTGTCTTCCAATTTTGCATAAACTGATAAATTCTGGTATTTGTATAAACTCATAAAGTCATAGGCTTTCTTAGAATTCCAGGAGCTTTATACATTCTAAAAATCCCTCCTGGTAACTGTCTATCATGTAACATTTAAGAATCCAATTTGAGCCTTAAACCCAGACAATCATTTCTAATTCCACAATGTTTTGTGTTGATGCTCCACTGCCTTTTGTCCCACTTCAATGGATTCTCCTCTCCTCTCATGGTTTTCCATTGCATGGTTAACAGGAGATCAAAGGTTTTGTTTGCTTGTAAGTTTTGTTTTTTTTAGTTTTGTTTCTGATTTACCTACCACAGCTATAAAATGAACTAGAGATATAAAACCAACAAAGGACTATCAAAAGATCTGTTATCACTGTTCCTCATGTCATATGAGAATGCCTTTGCCCACCAGAAACTGTTATCTTTTAGTCTATGATTTTAATTTCAATATACCCATACGCAATGATAATGAGATCATTGCTTCCCAAGAGTGAACCATCCTCTGCTTATTCTGTCTCCCATGGATTTATAGTCTTCTTCTGCATCCATACATATTCTCAAATACCAATGTTTCTTTATTCCTCAAGTTAAGGGGATAAACAAAGTTCCAGCAGCTTCCAAATGCATGGCTTTGTGGAAGACCCTCCAATCTCTTCTCATGAGTTTCTGGAAAATAAACGAATAGCTAGTTCTATTACACTCTTCCTTTGTCCACCTTACACATTACCTCTTCTGAGCTTCACAACAGACCTATTATACCCACTTTAAAGATGAAAAAAAATGATTAAATGAAGTGGAGATATCTGATTAGGATGGCAGAACAAAGTAGGTAGCAGAATGGGGTCAGACCAAGGACTGCCTGATTTTACCTGGGTTCACTCAACTACAATACATGATCTTAAATACAATTTTGCCCAGACAGAGTAGACTAAGTACCAACAATTGCTGTTGTATGCTTCCTCCCTATTTTAAGATTATCCTCCTTGAGTTGGGTTAGTAAATACCCTGGAGATAAAATCAAATTAACCACATTTGTCCTTAGCCTGAAAGAGTCTTTAAAGGAATAAGTTCATTTATTTCCAGAGCTGCAAAGAAAGCTCAAAAGGCACAGGTTATTCCAGCTTTGTACTTCAGGCCAGCATTCCTAAGCATTATGTCTGGAGATACAAAATGCCTCATTGTCTTGAGATGCATATATTTGTGAGTAAAGCTAAGTAAGATTTAAAAAGTGTATACATCATTTGGCTTAATTTTTATGTGATATGTCCTCTCATAATTTTCCACCATTTTCATTGATTTTTATTGCTTTCTTTAAACTCCTGTGTATCAAGAAATTTAGACTCTCTCCAACTCATACATATCGTATATAAAAATGTTATATTTTTATTTTAATTGTTGGAATAGTTTGTCCACAAGATTTTACTTAATGTAGTCAAATATAATTTCCATTTCCATTATGTCTTCAGACTCTGGAACTTGCTTGGAAAGATTTGTCTTTCCCTCACTATATTTTGGGTCTTGATATCTAAGAACCAAGATACAACTTTCTATTTTTCCAAGGCCCCAGTCTTTGTCTACAAATCACTTAGAATTTTTTTTTTTTTTTTTTTTTTTAGATTTTTATTTTATTTATTCATTTATCCCCCCTTGCTGCTTGTGCTCACTGGGTCAGCTAACCACGCCGTGCGGGCGGGCTTGCCTTCACCAGGAGGCCCCGGGAACCGAACCTGGGGCCTCCCATATGGTAAACGGGAGCCCTACTGATTGAGCCACAGCCACTTCCTAGAATTTTTTTTTTTTTTTTTACATAGCAACCCTGTACAATTCTTTGGTTCTTTTCCAAAGGATTTAACCATTCATTTAAAATCTAGTTTGGATCCTTTCTTCCATTATTCTCTGTAGATATTAGTGGCCTAATTAAATATGTATTTAAATTGCTTCCTTCATCTAGTTTTTTAAGAGTGAATTATTTCTGTTATTGATGAAATAAATTATTTTTAGTTATGCCAGTATGCAATTATAATCATGTAAGTAAAAAGACAATGTTGTACCTTTTTTCAATTTTCAAACCTTATATTTATTTCATATATTCAATTTTACTAACAAACACAGAATAATATTGCATACCAAATAAACGTTCTTTATATCTGTTTTATAGGAAATATATGTCATGTTCACCCTATAACATCATGCACACTTGACTCTAGGTAAATATAGTGTTAAACTATTAAACTATTAATGGTGAAATGTATTAATTGACCACCTATGATTAAAATAATTTTTTTCCTTGGAATGAACCAGTTTTTCATGGTTTATAGGTTTTTGGGTAACAGTTAATATTGTTTTAGTTATGTATGTTTCCATCATAGCCATAAATATAAGGGTACTTGCCTAGTTTTTTTCTTAATATATAATAAATCATAATTGACATTTATATATAATATATACATATATAACTGAATTAAAAAGAAGAAAATAACATGAGTTCCATACCCATATGATCCTGTTACATAAATCATGCATATGCTTTTGGTTGGTTTAAAATTTTTTTTATGAAATCGACTCAGAAAAGTTCCAAATTAGAAGTGAAATCCTGCCATTATCTCCCAGTCTCTCTCCCCCAAAGTATTGATATAGGCTAGAACATAGAAAAACTTTGAAAACATTATGCTCAATGATGAAAGCCAAATGTTATAAGCAGTGACAAAAGGCTGCATATTGTATGTTTCCCCTTAAAGTAAATTGTCCCATACAGACAAACCAATAGAGACAGAAAATAGATAACTTGTTTCCAAGGGCTGGAAGGATGGGAGTGGAGAGTGACTGCTAATACATGGAGTTTCTTTGGGGGTGATGAGAATATTCTAAGATTAGAGAGTGATCATGTTTGCACAATTCTCTAAATGTACTAAAACCCACTGAATTGCACACTTTCAAAGCGAAAGTAAATGGTATGTAAATTGCATCTCAATAAATTTGTTATATTAAAACCAAAACAAAATCACCACCACAATCATCACTGTATCTTGTGCATAATTCTAAGCTGATGCACTGAACAATATAATTTTTATATGATAGTTATTTACAAGCATTTTTTTCAATAGTAAAAAATATTCTCATTAAGTATGTGTTTATTTAACCAGTTCTCCTACTGAAGAAAATTTGCTATTTCTATTTCTGTCATTATTTTTTAAAAACAATCATGCAAAGGACATAAGAATATATGTAATATGGTGCACAATCCTAAATTTATTTATAAATTACAACAGTGGGTGGGTTAAGAGACATAAATATTTAGATATATTGAAACATTGCCTCATCTAAATATATCACCTATTTATATTTATTGATGTGATAGAAAAGAATCTAATCAACTTCATTGTATAATTCTATGCAATTTCCTCATATATTTATATATATTCTGTTTATGTTTTCTCTTGTGTGTGTTTTCAATATGCTAGCATGGAAGAATTTATTATCTATTTTAATTTATCTGCTAGGTAAATTTGTATTTTGCTTATATAGGCCTTTAGTTCTTGATTAATAAATTTTATGTAATACCCTCACTATAAAAAACAGAAATACTAATGCATCTAAATTTCCTGCCACCTCATCTCTTTATCATAAACTATCCTGATTTAGTTCTTTCTAAATTTATATTATAATTCCTCTAATTATTCTAGTGGTGGTTGCTATAGTCAACACAAATTCTTAAATATTTGAGGTATCTGACTGAAAAATAACAATTCTAATTTCCCCAAAGTGTTTTAGAATTGAGGAGTAAATTTACAATCTTTCCAGAACACTTTTGTTCAGCTTTTGTGTCCTTAGAAATATTTTTAATTTTATAAATTTAATATTTTTCACCAAAATGTCTCTTTTTTCACCAATTTTTGTCATCTGTTTACAGAAATATAGTGTACATATTACATCTGTCAATTCAGGGTTTGGTATCAAGAAAAATATTTTTCTATTATTTCTATGAAATTGTTAATGTTTCTTCATTTTATTCTGTTCTCTTCTTCAGAAAAAAACATGTTATATGGGATACCATTGTCTATCTTCTATTTCAATTAATATCTTCTTATTACCTTTATAGCAAGCCTGGGTTGACCACAAGCTTATCTGAAGTTCTACTGACCTTTGGCAAAGTGTGGAATCTATTTAGCAGAATATAAAATGATTCTTTGACATCATGGGTTTGTGTGTTTTTCAGAGCAGGATGTATAAACCTGTCTGTATATTTTTTTAATTAAGAGTGGACTCTTGATCTGGTCCTGTTTTTGTGAAGTCTGGTAGGGAGGAGGATTTGATGATGAAACCTGGCCACATAAGTAGAATGTGTCTACATGAGAGCTCATTACAAAAGATGCAAACTCCCAGGAAGACTTTGGTCATCAGGGACTGACATGTGTATGCTGATGGTGGTTTCAGACCTGGAGACAGCCTGTGTTCTCTGGTCATCAGGGGCTGACATGTGTATGTTGATGGTGGTTTCAGACCTGGAGACAGCCTGTGTTCTCTGTGACCTAGGGTGGAGTGAGGACAAAAATGTTTATGCATGATGTTGCCAGACCCTTGCAATGCATATTGTTCTCCCACTATAGTTTGCAATCTCATTTGCTTGTTGCTCTTCCCTGAGACTAAACTGCTTGAGTCCTTTGATTTCCTTTCAACAATCATACTCTTAAGGTAAAAAATGTGTAATGAACACATGATTTAATAATCCCACCGAATTTTGCTTATTTTTTTCTCAAATCTAATTTCAATATCCTTGCATGTATTTTCAGCAGCATCAAGTTGCAATTTCAAATAAGTTTTTCCATTGTAATGTGTTCATGGATTTATTTTACAATTATTTCATGACCATTGGCAGATTAAGTTTAAATTGTTTCAAATATATCTCATCTCTCCTTTATTCCATATAATTCATTCCTTTCAAACTACCTTAACTCCAAATTCTACACATTCAAACATTTGCATGGAATTCTTCACTGAATTTCCAAGTTAATCATGTTTGAGTGCTGCTTTCCATATTTACTGTGGGATACAATTTTGCTAAGTTTCTGCCCTTACATATGAAGGATCCCTCTACTTCTAGGTTCCAATAACATGTTCCTCATTTTCTCCTAAACCCTCACCAGCAGTATTCTTCAAGTCCAGATTTCCACAGTTTTTTCACAGTGATTTGTTGTTGTTTTTTTTAGTACTTTTCTAAAATGCTCCTCTCTCCCCTCTGAGTCTTCACCAGCAGCAAATTCAATGTATATATTTCAGCTAAAAGTCTGTTCAAGGAAATTTAGGCTTTTCCTATCATTTCCCCCAAAATTCTCCCAGAATCTTCCCACTGCCCAATTCCCAAACCATTTCCATATTTTTAGGTATTTTTACAGAGGCACTCACTTCTAGTTACCAAAATAAATATTAGTTTTCTATCACTTTCGTAACAAATTACCACACATTCTGCAGCTTTAAACAGCACCCATTTATTTTTTCACAGGTCAGAATTCTGGCAAGGCACATCTGGATCCTCTCCTAAAGGTCTCATAAGCCCAAAATTAAGGTGTGAGTCTTGATGGACTCTTATCAGAATTCTCTGGGGAAGAATCCACTTCCAAGCTCATTCTGGTTACTGAAGCAATAAGTTCTTTGTGGTTACAGGTTTGAAGCCCCATTCCTTGCTGGCTGTCAGCTGGGGGCTGCTCTAAGCCTCTAAAGATCATCTGCATTCCCTGACACATGAACCAAAGCCTTCCACCATCAAAGCCAACCAAAATGCATCAAATCCCCATCATGTTGCAAATCTCTGACATCTTTTTCTACTACCAACGTGAAGAAAACTGATTTGACCAATCCAGATAATCTCAGTATCTTAAAATTGGCCTTTAATTACATATGTAAAATCCCTACTCAGTATTTCCTAGATTAGTCATATTTGATTAAATAACAAGGAGATGGGATCATTGGGGGAAGGAAGGTTGCTACTACAGGTATAATATATGTTGTAAAGCATGTTCTCAGTTTATAACTAATCTTTTATTTTTGGTGGTGGTTGTGGGATTTTATTATTATTAATAAATGGGCAAGGAACAACATGGATGAGCTTTGAAGACATATTTTATGAAATAAACCAGAAACAGAAAGATGAATATTGTATGATTTCACTGATACAAAATAATTATAATATGAAAATTCATAAAGTCATAAACTAGAATCCAGGTTAACAGGGGCTGGTTGGGGGTGAGGAATGGAGATTTATGGTTGTTATACACTTTCTATTTAGGTTAATGGAAGAGATTTTGTAATGAATGTTGTTGATGGTAACACAACATTGTAAATTAACACCACTGAATTGACAGTGGATAAAATGGGAAATTGTAGGTTGCATATGTTACTAGAATTTAAAAAAACCCACAGAACTACTTAATAATATAATTATAATGATATTGTTTCATCAATAATAACAAATAAGCCACACCAATGCAAAATGTGAATAATAGGGAAAACAGTATTTGAATTAGGGGATTATATGAGAATTCGGTAGTATCTGCATAATTTTTCGGTAAGCCTACAACTACTTTATAATTAAAAACACATAAAAATATTAATGGTAACTTTAATTTCAATTTTATTTTATACTTGAGTATGGTTCTGTGTTTGTTGTGTCATGATGGTAACTGATTTCTTCCTACTACATTGCTGTAAAATCATAAGTTTTTTTACAAGTCCATTTTTTCCACAAATATTCAGTTATCCCAAATAACTTTGTATTAATTATCAATTTTTCCAAATCATTTGCAATGTTGCCTTTAACTTTATATTTTTGTAGATATAATAATTTTCAGAAAACTGTCTATTCTTATCTATATATCCCTTTGGCTATTCCAGAAACAGGAACATATTTTATTGAAACACATGAAATTTTCCTTTTGCTGTAGGTCAGAAAAGTCAAATATCACCAATATTTTGTTGTTAAATGTATTGCTTTGTGATATCTGAGAAGCAAAGCTTACATTATTACATTTTATTTTCTTAAAAATTCTGGATGTCTCATGATTTTGTTCTTCTAATTCATAGGAAACTCAGTATACTTTTAGTTTCCAAGTAAAACTTTCTTTCATATAGATTGTGATGAAATTAATTTATTGAAATATCCATAAAATTTAATCAGTCAAAATCATAATATGTTTGTTCCTCTTTGTTAAATAGTTTATTCTGTTTCATGAAGTTTCTATTTATTTTTCCTCATATAGGTTATACACATTTAGAAAACTAAGCCATTTTTATTCAATTACTTTATCATTATGAGGAAAAAGTTGCATATTGTTGACTCTTTTATCATACTCCTTTGGAGTTACATCATATAATCATTGTGTCCTAAAGAGCAAATGAGGCTGCCTGAATGCATGTGATGTTTTATTTACACAGGCTTCAAACACATCAGTAAGAGATGGAAGATTTTTGGCAAATTCGGTAAACTTTCTTGTTTGCAGAAAGTATACTATCAATTCTTTTCTTTATTAGCTGTAATTCCAGATCATTCACTTTGTCCAACACAAGAAATAATTGCAAAAGGATTTGACAGTCATTTGGGACAAAGTAGCTACACCAGAAATGTGTCTAACATTTTTAAATGTTTAATTCATTTTCTGCAGTTTTTCTTATTATAAACTGAATAGCACAGAAGAGGCTCTGATGAAAGGGCAAAGGTCCTGGCCAGCTGGAGAGGCTACTATGACAGGTTCTTCCTTGAACCTGGCTATTTTGCTTCAATTATTTGTTTGTTTTGTCAACTGTTAATGGTCCAGTGTAGCCTATGCCAACTGATAATATATCCCTAAAAGATCCAATGATCCTTTCGTCCTTTCTTAATGGAAATTGGCACATAACTCTAAATTTTGGACAAATCTTTTGATTTCTGTTTCCTAGAAATATTACTGAGTTGCAAGTCCTTGTTTTACATGAGGCATAGATGAACAAATATGAAATACACCATCTTGTATTCTTACATTTTTCTATGGCCCTGTGGCTACAATATGAATGTTTTTGACAACATAGGAAAATAAATATACATATGTGTATATGTGTATATATATGTGTGTGGAGGGAGAAGGGGTGTAAGTATATGGGAATCCCCTATATTTTCAATGTAACATGTATGTAATCTAAAGCTTCTTGAAATATGAAGAAAATATTGTTAAAATATAGTAGGAAGGGAGCAGATGTGGCACAAGAAGTTGGGTGCCTGCCTCCTACCTGGGAGGTCCTGTGTTCTGTTCCTGGTGCCTCCTAATAAAGATGAACAGACAATGAGCTGATGCAGTGAGCTGATGCAATGAGGAGATTCAATGAGGGGAAACAGCAAACAGGGAGCAGATGTGGCTCAAGGGACAGGGTGCCCACCTGCCATATGTGAGGTCCCAGGTTCAGTTCCCAGTGCCTCCTATAAACAAGATGAGTGGACACAGAAAGCAGATAGAGAGAGTAGACAGTGAGCAAAAATGGTGAAAGGGGGAGGGGGAACAAAATAAATATATAAATCTTTAAAAAATATTAGAAGCTCCTGGAGCCTTTACTGTTTCCTCCCCCACTCCTACTCACTGTGGTTTAAAGTCTGTCTTCACTGTCATTCTTGATCACTGGCGCTAGTTTGGAAAGAACAAAAAAACCACTACACGTGCACTGATTTGCTTGGATGCTGGTGCCAATCTATAGGTGGCAGCCTGAGGGGCTGTACCAGGACCCTCATCTCTGGTGCACCCTCCCAGAACTTGCCCTATGGGAAGAAGCAGCTTGTACACAGCTAAAGCATCGCCCAGGGCAAAGGGTTACCCACTTCAAGACATAAAATGGAGCACCCTATAGAGAGGGTATCTATTAAATCAGGTATAGAGGGGGCATTCAGATTCCTCTAAACAGGGAAATTCCTAAGTTCATTAGTATGTGCCAAGTACAAGACACAGGCTCGGAAACTACAGTGAAGAACCCATGATTTTTGTCTAAGGCTGACCTTCCTTTTAGGAGGGCTAGACACTGAAAGAGAACATACCAGAGATAACAAAGTAAAATATGAAAATGTCCAGTGTGCAACAATAGAGTAGAAGACAAAATATGAAATGATGGCCCATCCAAAAGAAGAAGATAAAGCACAGAAAACAATCAAAAAAGAAGACAAGACTTTGGGCATACCAAACACTTTTTAAAAAATGGTCTTCAAAATGCTCAACAAAAAGAAGAAAAAACTACAGGATATCAGGAAATGGTGGATTAATAAAAAGGAGAAGGAACCAAACAGAAATACTGGAGTTGAATACCACAATACAAGAAAAAAATATAAGCCAATGGGATGAAAGAAAATGATTGGCTTCTAACAATATTATAGCTGATAAGACAGTCTTCCAAAAATGAGGGAGCGATTAATATGACATTCTCATATTAAAACAAATTCAAAAGTAAAAAACCTGAGGGCATTTGTCACATTAGAGCTGCCCTACAAACAATATTAAGCAAAATTTTCAGACGAAATGAAAGGACATTTGACATTGAGTCAAATTACATAAAAAACTAAGATCTCTGGTAAAGGTAACTTTTTTGTAATCATAAACACCAGTAATAATGTATTGCATTTTTTGGTATGTAACTCCACTTTTTACTGTGTACAAGTTCTAAAACTCAAGCACATAAAAGTAATGATATATCTATGCTTTTGTATATACAATGTATGAAGATATAATATGTAACAATTACAGCAAAAACAGGAGTAACAATAGGGTATAGGGACAGTATTTGTGTAGAGGGACTATGGCTAATGCATAATGATAATAATATTGGTTCAGCAATTGTAACAAAGTACCACACTAATGTAAAATAAAAATGATAAGGAAAACTGCATTTGTTTTTGTCAGAGGGTGTGTTATATGAGAACTCTGTTCTTTCTCCATGATTTTCTGTAAACCATAAGTACTCTAATTAAAAATAAAACTGCTTCCAGGGACAAAGAACAACACTACATAATTATAAATGGGTCAATTAAAGAAAAAGACAGTTATAAATATTTGTGCACCTAAGTGCAAAGCCCTCAAATATATGAAACAAATATTTACAGACTTGAAAGGAAAAATAGATGTTTGTACAGTATAGAAGAATTCAATACATCACATCCAATAATGGACTGACTGACTAGACAGAAGATCAATAAGAAAATATAGAAATGTATAATAATAGGAAAAACTGCAGGTGGGGGATATATAATCTTTCTCTCTCTTCTGCATGATTTTTCTTTAAACCTACAACTGCTTTACTAATAACATGAATATAATGAAATCAACTACTAAAATTAGTTACTAATGATAAAATTTGAATTTCAAGTGTTAAAGAAATTTGGAAAAACCTGTGTCCTACACATGAGCTTGAGAACTTCTTAATAGCAAAACATCTGTCTGAAACAACTCTTAGAGATATGAATAAAAGCGGTTAACTTTGGAATTGTAAGATGAAATGTCATATTTTTAATATCTCAATCATTCTGTGAACAAATATCTTCGAGATGAACATGACTTGTTGTTACAAAATTATGCATAGTAAAAACCAATTAAAATTGCTAAGTTGAGCATGGATTCAAATATAATGGAATAAAAAAATTTATTACATGTTGGAACTATTCTTTAAGAAATTGCTACTTGCTGATTTGCAGTTTAGAATATTATTATTATAGAAGAAGCAACTTAAATCTCTGAACAAATATTTCTTATCTTTTCTAATTATGTATCACTGTAACACAATATTTTCTTCAGATTCATTGACTAAATCAATATATTGCAGCGGAATGAACAGATATGATGATTTCCCAATCTCTGTCAATATTGACTTTGTATCCCAAGCTATTTCTTATCCTTCCTGCATCTTTCTGCCTTCTGCTTACTGTTCCACAACTTAAGGGTATCAATTTCTATTCTATCTACTCTGTTTTCTTCTTTTTTTAGTTAATATTAACTTTTTCCTTTCAGGCCTTTCTTTACTCTTTCTCTCCCTCCACATCATTCTAGCCTTCTAAATCATTATATATATATTCCTCTATTTGGTTTCCCAGTCCACTGTAGGTACTATACTTTTTTTTCTATTGCTCTACACTGCCTACATGAGTTAAATATTCATTTCAATAAGTATTATTTGGCTCCTCTTCTAACTTTTATCAATATAACTATTATCCTTCTTCCTTTCTCACATCCTTTGATTCCTCTGGACCTAATCTTTTGCCTTCAAGGTAACAGAGAAAGAAGCAAGGAAATAAAATAAGAAGGAAAAGTGTCAAAGAGAAAACTCAACACAAACACAAAACCACCAGCTAAATAAAATGCTAGAGAAGAGAGAGAAGCTAATCAACTGAATAAACCCATCAAGATAAAATGATGACTAGAGGGCAACAAAAAATTACAAACCACACTGAGAAAAAGGAAGACATGGACTAGTCCAATGAACAAACTAAAAACGAGGAAAAGATGCAGAGCATCGAACAACTAATCAAAGCTTTCCAAACAAATATCATGGACCAACTTAATGAAGTGAAGGAAGAGATTAAGGATATAAAGAAGACACTGGGAGAACATACTAAAGAAATTATAAACTCACTCAGAAAGATAACGGATATGATGGTGATCAATGGCACAATCCAAGAAATCAAAAAGACGCTGGATTCACATAACAGCAGATTTGAACAGGCAGAAGAAAGAATTAGTGATATGGAAGACAATACATCTGAAATCAAACAGACAGTAGAACAGATAGACAAAAAAAATGGAAAAAATCCAGCAGGGACTCAGGGATTTAACCAACAACAACAAAAAATGCACAAACATACACATTATGGGTATCCCCGAAGGAGAAGAGTAAGGAAAAGGAACAGAAGGAGTGTTGAAGGAAATAATGGCTGAAAACTTCCCAACCCTATTGAGAGAGATGGATGTGCAGATTCAGGAAGCACAGTACACCCCAACAGTATAACCCCCATCAGGCCAACACCAAGATATATACTTGTCAAAAAGTCCAATACTCAAGACAAAGAGAAAATACTGAAGGCAGCAAAAGAAAAGAGAACCATCACATACAAGGGAAGCACAATAAGTCTAAGTGCTGATTTCTCATCTGAAACCATGGAGGCAAGAAGACAGTGGTATCACATAGTCAAAGTACTAAAAGAAAAAAACTTCCAGCTACAAATTCTCTATCCAGGAAAACTAGCATTCGAAAATGATGGAGAGTTCAAAATATTCACAGATAAACAGAAATTAAGAGAGTATGCAAATAAGAAACCTTCACTTCAAGAAATACTAAAGGAAGTTCTACAAGTTGAAAGGAAAAAACAAGGGAGACAGAGTTGGAGGAGAGTTTAAAAAAACAAACCAGAAACAAAACAACATATGACATACATTAACCCAAAGAAAATATGGCTGAATAAGAAATTCGATGCAAGTAATAACACTGAATGCTAATGGATTGAATTCACCAATCAAGAGACACAGATTGGCAGAATGGATGAATAAATATAATTCATCTATATGCTGTCTATAAGAAACCTGCCTTCGACCCAGGGGTTCGAGGAGGCTGAAAGTGAATGGCTGGAAAACAATTTTGCAAGATAACAATACCCAAAAAAGGGCAGGAGTAGGTATTCTAGTATCAGACAAAATTGACTTTAAATGCAAAACTATTATAAGAGACAAAGATGGACACTATATATTAATAAAAGGGGTAATCTCTCAAGAAGAGAGAACAATCATAAACATCTATGCTAATCAGGGTGCCTCAAAATACATGAGGCAAACTCTGGAAAAACTAAGTGGAGAAATAAATGCCTCTACAATTATAGCGGGAGACTTTAATACACCATTATCATCATTAGACAGAACATCTAGACAGAGAATCAATAAAGAAACAAAGGCTCTCAACAATACATTAGACGACCTGGACTAATAGATATATAGAACACTACACCCAAATACAGCAGGATTTACATTCTTCTCGAGTGCACATGGTTCATACTCCAAGATAGGCCACATGCTAGGTCAAAGAACAACACTCAATGAATTCAGAAAGATTGAGATTGTACAAAGTAATTTCTCTGACAACAACAGAATGAAATTGGAAATCACTAAGGGCCAGAGAAACAGGTTAGACACAAAGATATGGAAGTTAAACAACACACTCTTAGACAAACAGTGGGTCAAGGAGCAAATCTCAAAAGAAATCAGTAACTACCTTGAAACTAATGAAAACGACAACACAACATATCAAAACCTATGGGATGCAGCGAAAGCTGTGCTGAGAGGGAAGTTCATAGCCATAAATTCATATATTAAAAAAGAAGAGCCAAAACTGAAGATCTAACTGCACACTTGGAGGTATTGGAAAAACAACAACAAACTAAACCTAAGAGTAGAAAGAAAGAAATAACAAAGATTAGAACAGAACTAAATGAAATAGAAAATAAGAAAGCACTAGAAAAAATAAACAAAACCAAAAGCTGCTTCTTCGAGAAGATCAATAAAATTGACAAGCCCTTAGCCAGACTAACAAAGAAAAAGAGAGAACAGATGCAAATACACAAAATAAGGAATGAGCAAGGGGATATCACTACTGACCACACAGAAATAAAGAGTATCATAAGACGATGCTTTGAAAAATTATGTGCCAACAAGAATGATAATTTAGATGAAATGGACAAGTTTCTAGAAGCTCACAAGCAGCCTACATTGATGAAAAGAAGAAATTGATGAACTCAACAGTCCAATTACAAGTAAAGAGAGTCGGTCATCAAAAACCTCCCAACTAAGAAGAGCCCAGGACCAGATGGCTTCACAGCTGAATTCTACCAAACATTCCGGAAAGAGCTAACACCAATTCTGCTTAAGCTCTTCCAAAAAATAGAAGAAGAAGGAATATTGCCTAGCTCATTCTACGATGCCAACATTACCCTAATACCAAAATGAAACAAAGGTACCACAAGAACGGAAAATTACAGGCCAATTTCTCTAATGAACCTAGATGCTAAAATCCTCAACAAAATACTTGCTAATCGCATTCAACAACATATCAACAGGATTATACATCATAACCAAGTGGGTTTCATCCAGGGTATGCAAGGATGGTCCAATATAAAAAATCAATCATTGTAATACACCACATAAACAGATTGAAGAAAAAAATCACATGTTCATCTCTACAGATGCAGAAAAAGCATTCGACAAAATAACGCACGCTTTCTTGATAAAGACACTGCAAAAGATAGGAATAGAAGGAAACTTTCTGAATATGTTAAAGGGTATATATGAAAAATCCAAAGCTAACATCATCTTCAATGGTGAAATCCTAAGCCTTCACTCTGAGACAGGGAACAAGACAAGGATTCCCACTATTACCACTCCTATTTAATATTGTCTTAGAAGTACTTGCTCAAGCACTGAGGCAAGAAAAGGATATAAATAGCATCCAGGTTGGAAAAGAAGAAATAAAAATTTCATTATTTGCATATGACATGATCCTATACATAGAAAGCCCTGAGAAATCTACAACAAAGCTTCTGGAAATTATAAAGGAGTTCAGTAATGTCGCAGGCTCTAAGATCAATGCTCAAAAATCAGTAGCATTTCTGTACGCCAATAATGAGCAAGCAGAGGAGGAAATAAAAACAATACCATTTACAATAGTAAATAAAAGAATCAAATACCTAGGAATAAATTTAACTAAAGATGTAAAGGACTTATACACAGAAAACTACACAACAATGTTAAAGGAAATCAAAGACTTAAATAAATGGAAGAATATTCCCTGTTTATGGATAGGAAGACTAAACATCATCAAGATGTCTATTCTACACAAACTATTCTACAGATTTAATGCAATCCCAATAAATACCAACACTGTATTTTTTTAAGGAACTGGAAAAACTAACCACAAAATATATTTGGAAAGGTAAGAGGCCCCGAATTGCCAAAGACATATTGAAAAAGAAAAATGAAGTTGGAGGTATCACATTACCTGACTTTAAAATATACTACAAAGCTACAGTGATCAAAACTGCATGGTATTGGCACAAGGATAAACCTAATGACTAATGGAACCTAATTGAGAGTTCTGATATAGATCCTCGCATATACAGTCATCTGATATTTGACAAGGCCACCAAGCACACTCATTTAGGAGAGAAGGGCCTCTTTAACAAGTGGTGCTTGGAGAACTGGATATCCATATCCAAAAGAATGAGAGAAGAATATCATCTCACACCTTATACAAAAATCAACTCAAGATGGATCAAAGAATCTAAATATAAGAGCCAAAACCATAAAGACCTTGGAAGATAATGTAGGGAAGCAACTACATAACCTTGTAATAGGAAATGGTTTCATGAACTTCACACCCAAAGCACAAGCACCAAGAGAAAAAATTGATAAATGGGATCTCCTCAAAATTAAAAAACTTCTTCACCTCAAAGAACATTATTAAGAAAATAAAAAGGGAGCCTACCCAAAGGGAAAAAATATTTGGCAACCATATATCTGATAGGAGCCTAATATCCTGCATATATAAAGAAATCCTACACCAAGAAAATAAAAACACAAATAACGCATTTTAAAAACGGGCAAGTTACCTGAAAAGAAACTTGTCCAAGGAAGAAATACAAATGGCTAAAAAGCACATAAAAAAGTGCTCAACACCACTAGTTATTAGGGAAATGCAAATCAAAACAACAATGAGATAACATCTTACACCCATCAAATGGCAGCGATTAAAAGAACAGCAGACTATAAATGTTGGAGAGGATGTGGAGGAATAGGAACCCTCATCCACTGCAGGTAGGATGGTGGAATGATCCAGACACTGTGGAGGACACTTTGGCAGTTCCTCAGAAAACTAACAATAGATCTTCCGTATGACCCAGCAATTCCACTGCTGGGTATATGCCCAGAAAAATTGAAAACAAAAACACAAACAGATATATGCACACTAATGTTTATAGCTGCATTGTTCACAATTCCCAACAGGTGGAATCAGCCCCGGTGCCCATCAACAGATATATGGATAAACAAAATGTTGTACATACATACAATGGAATATTACTCAGCTGTAACAAGGAATAAAGTGCTAACACATGGAATAACATTGATGAATCTTGAAGACCTTATGTTGAGTGAAGCAAACCAGGCATTGAAGGATGAACAGTATATGACCTCACTGATTTGAATTGAGGAAAGTGAGCAGTGTATGAAAGATAGGTTAACACGGGAGAGAAAGAGAAGAGTAGGTTGTGAGTCATCACCCATATGGACATAATCTATGGTAAAGTGATAGAGTATAGTTGCATATTGAAGGATAGGACAGGTGGGTAGTGATATTACTGGGTTTGGTGGTGCAGGGTTGACTTGTGGGTAGATTAAGAAGGTTAGGTTAGAATACCCAGGGCATGTAACTATGAATCTTGTCATCCAATGAGTCAAGACAGGGGAGTGTCATGTGCCCCAGGGGGATGGGGAGGAAGGAACAGAAAAGATCAATCAGGGGGAATTTACTGGTCATGGGAAATGTTTTTCATTTCCTTACAGTAATGGACACAGGACATGGTAAATATCATCAAAAATTATTAAGCTGTACCATCTAAATTGTGAAATATACTGTAACCCATTGACAATGTTAGCAGCTATGTTTCACTATCTGTGTAACAGTTATAACAATGCTACCATCCACAAAAAAAAAAAAAATGGTTTTAATATGGGGTGAGGAAAGGGGAAGTAGGTTGGGTATATGAGAGTCTCTAGTTAGTATTCTGTGTGTGACTTTGCTATGACCTAAAACTTCTTTGAAAATTAAATGAATATTTGGGAGACAATGGGGAATGAGAGGGGGAAGGTGCCATGGTACAGACTGGACACCTGATAATGCAGTGATAAAGGGGGAAAAAATTTTTTTTTAATTTTTTGTTTTTTTCCCATTTTTTGAATGTGCCAATCCCTTAATAATATATTTAGTTTTTTTTTCTGCGTTTCCATGTATTTTATCTCTTGCATTTAAGCTTATCATTATTATTTTGTTTTCCTATTAATTGTAATTGGTTATTATATGGGCTTCATCTTCAAGGAAGGTTTAGATCACAGAAGGATTACAATGGGGCCTGCAGAGGATCATTGGTGGGGGATGTCTAGGATGGGGGATTCATGGGAGGAAGTTTATCTGAATATACATGAAAGATATATAAAACTGTTCAAATGACCAAGGGGTGGGCCATGGTCATGGTGGGTAGACAAACACTCAATAAATAAGGGAATACTGAATTCCCATCCTAGAGAGTTCTGTCACATTCTCTAAGGGAGCAGCATCAGTCCCCCAAGTGCAGGGGCAGTGTCTGACAAGAGAGGACGGTCCACTGATGGGTGACTAGCCTTATGAGTCTTTGCTCTTGTAATTGAAACTTAGCCTCCTGTTATGGGGTGCCTAAGGGTTGCCACCTGAGAGCCTCCTTGTTGCTCAAATGTGGCCTCTCTCTAAGCCAAACTCAGCATATGAATGCATTACCTTCCCCCCAGCGTGCAACATGACTACCGGGGATGAGCCTCCCTGGCAACAAGGGATAAATACCAAGTGCCAACTGGCAATACTACTGGAAAAAGACTTTGAAAAAAAAGGGGGAAAGATAAAGACAAATGAATTCATATGGCTAAGAGACTTCAAAGAGAGTCTGGAGATCATTCCAGAGGTAACGCTTACGCACCCCTCAGTAGGATCTCATAGAACACCAAAGTGGATATCACCCCACACAGAGGGACTCCTGAGGGCTCTGGAGACACCCAGGTCCTATATAAGGGGGATAAACCCAGAGATTGATGCCTTATCAGTAGGCTCTTCTTTGGAATCTGTGCTCCTGAGAGTGACAGAGTTGGACTCAAATAAGTCCTCCCTGCACATGTTCCATCAGTCCCTTCTATTTAAACCTATCTGTGATGCTGGAGTTTGTAGGTGTACTTCCAGAGACTGGAGCCTCTGACCTGCCCATGTGCCAGCTGTGCCTGGAATCTTGGTGGAGCTGCAACTCCTACCCTACAGCTCATTGGACTCACCCAAATCACCTGGTGAGGAGACAATGATGGACAACGGATATCCCAGGGAATGGAGAGAGGCTGAAGCTGCAGGCAGGATAATCCCATCCACCGTATCCAAGGGATATATGCCCACTCTCACTTGGAGGTGGAGTGGACATCACCATCCCAGACTCCTCAGGGGAAGAGCTATGGACTAGAGTGGATTTAGTGGTATTCTGTTGTAGACATATTGTGATTCAAGCAATGGAAGAAATTATAACAGTGAGGTGGAGCCAGTGGACATATTGTGATTCAAGCAATGGAAGAAATTATAACAGTGAGGTGGAGCCAGTGGCCACTAGACACTTTTGAGGCAGGGAAGGGAAAAGCAGTTGTAATGTAAGAGGGGCTTTTTCAGGACTCGGAAATTATCCTGAGTGACATTACAATGACAAATATAGGCCATTTTACATCAGCATATACCATGCAGAACTGTGTGGGAGAGAGTGTGGTCTACAATGTTAACTATGGTCCATGCTTATTTGCAAAGCCCCAGTATGTGTATATCCATTGAAGGTGATGTGCCACACTAATGAAAGATGTTTATGTGGGATGTTATGGGAGGTGTGAGAGGTGGGGAACATGGGAATCCCTGTAATTTTTGTGTAACATTTATGTAATCTACGCATCTTTTAAAATATATATATATAAAAAAAATCTATGTAAGCAAATGCACATATATGCATATATATTTATATATCATTTTGAAAATATTGGTTTGTATTGTGAAAAATTTGATTTTTACCCACAATTTTAAAAAAATTTTATTTTGTGAAACAAAATATTTTTAAAATGTATTAAAATATATGATGTTATATTCTTTTGAATAATTTAAATAATTTTATACACCTATCAGTTTTAATGTCTAATATGGTAATTTTCCACAGATACAACCAACAGAACTATAACTTATTTAGGAATTTCATCATTTCTTGAGTGAAAATAGTCCCTGAACCCAAAAACATAAGAACAGATTATTTACATAAATTATATTAAATTATATTCTGCCATATTTTAAGGAATCTCAGGTAATATGTTTTTGTATGTATTTTTCCTAACATTACCATCTTCTGAGTGCTACATTTCATGAAAATATTAGTATGGCTCTATTAGATGCCTGGCCATCATTTTCCCTCATAGTCATCTCCAGATTATAAACCTGCCAAGTTCTTCTATGTATTTTTTTTTACTCAATATTCTCGCTATATCAGGGAATTTTTGCAACCTCTAAGAAAATGAACAATCCTTCAGAGATTTGCTTTTTTTTTTGCCTAAAATACACATATAAAGACTAAGAACATGGAATGATTACGAAAGTTGGTAAAGATCTGCTTGGGCTTTGTGAAATCCTTTCTGAGGCATCCTGGCTCTGGTTAAGCCAAAACTGTTCTATACTAAATCAAGGGTGATTTCTGCTTTCATAGATTTGACTTCTCTTCTCTACTCACCGTAACTTTAATATCTATGGGTATAAGCTCTAAAGTATGTGGAGACTCTTATTTTTGAGGCTTCATTTCTAAGACTTTCCTTACTGCCTGTAGCCTCTCCCATACTCTGATACTCTCCTGATTGACAGTAATAAATGAGCATTTTCATAATAATGCCAAATGGGCTACTTTTCTACAACCTGCTTTTCAGGGTAGTAACTCACACTCTGAGGGGTTCCTAACATCATAGTCATATAACATGTGACACAAGCACTTTGGGTAAATCTCACTACATGCCACAAACACTTTTATTTGCTTCCTTTTTATAATTCATTCTAAAATGAATCCTAGTTTCCTTTAATTTACTAACTACTGGTCAATTTTTGTTTATTTTACTTTTTGATGCCATAATGATATTCTAAACCCTTAAAATATAGTTTGATTGAAGCTGCAAGATTTTATGGATATATTGTAATGTTAATAATTATATTTATGATGTGACATAAAATTGAAAATATTGACCATCGGTAACTATGAAAAGAATCTAGAAGCTCAATTTTTCCAATGATTATGGGTAAATGTGAATTTCCTGGAGAAGTGACTCCTTGAAATTTATTCAGAAAGAATGAAGCAACATCACAGGTTTTGTAAAGCCCCTGCAAAGTGCAAAAGAAATATTAATATTACAGAAGATAAAATTGTTTCCTCATTTCTCAGGTATATCTGTATGCTTTAATTCATGATTTTCTTTAAATGGCTAATTAAAAATGCACTTACATAGCTGTGATATGTCCAGTATCATTAGCATACTTAATTATCTGCCCAAATTTATAAATTGTTACTCAAGAGAATCTGAAGGCTTCTACTTCTGGTTTTATCATAGTTGGTCAGTTTTTAAAATGTTACCTGATAATATATATGTTATACATAGGCTATATTCCAAATACTAAAATATAATGATACAGAAATTACCAAGAAACTGAACTAGTACAAACACTATGTATTAAATATTATTTGAACTAGGTTGTAAAGGATAGCTAAGAAATTCAGAGGCAACAATGTGTTGTTATAGCATTCATAGAAACCAATCCTCATAAGCAAAATAGTCCTACAAATATGAATGAATTTGCAGATATCCAGTGATGTTTTTACTATGAACAATTTCTTATATTTATTTACAGGATATTAAGCACTAGATATGCTCTATGCAGTCTTTAAATATGCTTTTGTATTTCATGTGTTTAACAACTGATTAGGAATAGGTATCCCACATTTTTTTCCACATTTAAATATTGTGAAGTAAACATTTTCTAAATATCTCTGGGGGTAATAAGGAGCAGGGATAAACATGGACTCTTTCTCTCCAACTTATGCCGCAGGCTATCAGGATCACTCTGAAATAGAAGATGTATGGTATATTTAGCCTAGGGAAACTTGAGAATTTTACAGACTAAGTGGAAAGATGCAGTCTGAAGAGATAGAGGATATGAATGAGACTTTTAAGGATCAGTAAGCATGTGTGGTGTGATAAAGGAATTTAAAAATCATTTGGAATTTAGGTTATGTCCAATAACTATCCCTTAGGAAAATAATATCAAATTAATTACTGAGTATTGTTTTTGCTATTTAATAAAATCTTTCCTAAAGATACTTATCTTCCTCATATAATTGAGGAAAGAAGAAATATGCATAATTGAAAGACAATTTACATAAATATTTTGTAAAAATCCTATAAATTCATATGAATATAATCAATGAGAGTAAACCAGCACCATTAAAATTATTACCCATATAATAATTGTATGCTACTTAATAATAACACATGAATATAAAAAGAAAATATATCACTATAAATAATATAAATATATAAAATTATCTATTATACATTAATTTATATTTCTAACATTTTATAGTTATTTGCCTCCATATAGTTTTTCCCAATATAAAATTAAATAATTCTCAACTGACATCCCTCAAGATAATTAGTATTAGAATTCAAAGTATAATTAAGACTGGAATAGGCTTTCTTTATTATTTGCTCTGCTTCAAGACACACTCAAGTAAAATAATTTTGATTACCATAGTTATTTAGAATAAGCAGATTTCTGCAAAATCTAGAAAAGCATGGGACAATCTATCTGGAAAGAAAATAAGCTCTTCATAAAATATCAGAATTCATGCCTGATTGAAGGAAGGAAGCATTGAGGAAGAGTAATATCAGGTGGGATGTTTTTCTGAGGTACTGGGTGCAGTTGAGAAGGTAAACTAGAGAGACTGTATATACCATTGCACTGTATAAGCTGCAAAGGAAAACTGGAGTAAATTAGATCTCAAGAGATCCTATTTTGGGGGAGCATGGCTGCAAAGCATGACAGAAAGTATTGAAAGGATGAAAGGCTCAAAGGAAGCAAGAAAGAATGATGAAGTATAATCTACCTGGTATCTTTTGGATTAAATCCATTCTGAGAAGAATCTCAGGACCATTCATTACCTGTGTTACAGAAACCAATTTTTAGTCAACTGGCCAAAGACTCAGTGACATCAGCAATCATCCTAGTCACCTGGTACATGAAGAGAACAGCTGTTCACTGCTCAAACAAAAGGGCTACTGCAGAGACTCTTCCACAGTGTTTATCTGGAATTAAAATTTGTTAATGAATAAAATGGGAAAATAATTACTGGATATCTCCTGCAGAGTTTGAAAAGAGAGTTTACTAAAATACTGTAAATATGACTCATAACTGAATGGCCTTGAGTTCATTTTAAATAATTTTAGATTATCTGTTCCTATAAATATTGAAATTAACATATAAGAGCAGAGTTAGAGAAGAAAGTGAAAAGGGAAATATGTGAATTCACTGATTTTAAAATATTGACATTTGTTCATTTCTCTAAGCCGAATTTCTCAGGATAAGACATATATGGATACCAATGGTGGAATTTTATTTTGTTAATTATGTAGATTATCTCTACTTTATTTTAGTATATTCTTACTTTATATTTTGAATGCACGGAAATGGCAACATATTATGAGAAATGGAAAATCTCACTCTATTCACTGATATCCTCATGGATATCTCAACCTCACGAGAGCTCCAAATCCAGCAAGGTCTGCCGTTCTTAGTAATTTCTATGGGAGCCTTGACTGGGAATCTTCTAACTGTTACTGTCATTGTTACTGTCATTGTTACTGTCATTGTGACAGACCCAAAATTGCACTCTCCAATGTACTTCTTTATAGGCAATTTATCCCTCATAGACCTTTGCTGCATTTCAGTTACTGTTCCCAAAATAATTGTGAATTCTCTGACAGGGAGTAAATTGATTTCTCTCCCCTCGTGTGCTGCCCAGATTTTCCTGTTTATTTTCTTTGGATCCACAGAGTTGGCCTTCCTTGTGGTGATGTCCTATGATCACTATGTTGCCATTTACCACCCTCTGCACTATGGGCTCACCATCACCCCACGTCTGTGCCACACAGGCAGCTGGTGCCTCCTGGGCAAGTGGGTTCATCCATTCTGCTATTCACACAGGTGGAATGTTCAGGCTTCCCTTCACAGGGTCCAATGTGATCCATCAATATTTCTGTGATGTGCCTCAAATCTTGAGGATCTCCTCTTCAGATGTTCAGTTTTATGAGTTTATAGCCTTAGAATAGTATTTATAGCTAATTTTCTATTACTATGTTCTGCTTTTTGCTTAAGACCTATATTAATATATTTTCAATGGTGCTTAGGATGCATTCTGTGGAAACCCGTAAGAAAGTCCTAGCTACCTGTACCGTCAGTTGACAATTCTTATTTTCTTTTTAGTTTCTGGGTTCATTGCTGCCTTTGGTCCTGCTGAAAATAAGGCATCTCTCAGTAATTTTCTCACAGCCGTCTTCTACAGCATGGTGCCCCTGTTTATATACCCTATCATTGTGAAACAGTGAGATTAAAACTTCTCTACGCAGAATGTTCAATAGAAATTTAAACATCCAAGAAGGATTATCTGGATTAAAAATTTCTGAAAAATAATGGAATGATTTTTAACTCATATTTGATGTATGTTCTTAAATATGAATATATCCGAATTAAATTCCAGATTTTTTCTGTATAACCTTTTGCTTTTTACATACATAATAGTGAGCTATGCACCCATGTCCTAATTTTTCAAATCTAGGCATTTGTGTAATTCACATATTTTTCAGGAAAATATTTTCCATATTTTAAAATTATTTTGAAAGATGTTAGGATGATTTTTAGCTAAAAACAGAGAATGGTATCATATAGAGAGGACAATGGATAAGTACCTTACTAGATGCCCTTGTATTTGAGAGAACTTCAAGGTACAGACAGGATCTTGATGCCCTGGAAGAGAATATTGATTGTTTTGATTTAGATGATTCAATTCAAATTGTTCTCATTGTATTCACCTTCCTACGAATGTATGTAGCAAGTAATAAAGTTATAGAATTGAGACTCAACTGCAGAATTAACAACACAAAATAGAGCCAACACTGAGATTCCCATTAAAGTAGCTGCCCTTGTTGGAATGTGGATTATTAAAACCCAGGTCTCAACCAAGCATATACTTTGTAAGCTTTTCTCCCTGCCTATAAGTTGTCTTTTATCATTTATAATACTTTGTTATTTGCTGTATTTCTGATTTTAAAATAATAATTGCATTCATTTAGGATAATAAAGTTTGATTTAATGCCCAGTTCAAGGCCAAATATTTTAAGTGTATAAAGCTACTTACCAAAATATTACTCTTAGTATAGCTACCATATTTATATATCTATCTCTCTATCTCTCTCTCTTTCTAACAATATATCACCTGTCTTTATTTTATCTTGTAGTGTTTGTGTTTCTCTCTGTATGTGTGGTTATATTTTAGTAAT
The DNA here is from genome assembly GCA_026826555.1 of Tolypeutes matacus. Classification (NCBI taxonomy): domain Eukaryota; kingdom Metazoa; phylum Chordata; class Mammalia; order Cingulata; family Chlamyphoridae; genus Tolypeutes; species Tolypeutes matacus. Next base: position 1,562,980 of record JAKSZT010018048.1, read on the forward strand.
AGATGCATTTTTTCTAGCTTATTGCAATTCTATACTAATAATCAAGTATAACAATGAACAAAACAATTCAGCTACAAAATATCCTTAAGAGGGGAAACAAAAAATATATATGTGATCCTAGGCAGAATACGTAGACTGAGATGACTCAAAACATGAATTTAAAATCATGGGAAAATCAATCAGAGGTCAACTCCTCATATCTCCATGTGGCAACAGGCAGTCAGGCATGCATTCACAATCCAAGAGCACCAGACACTGTCCTAAAGAAAGTAGAAATAAAAATAGAATACTGAGGGTTATTTTGAGTGGGTATTTAAGAATCTTTCTCACTTAGAAATTTTTGGAACTTTCAGATGCTCTCTTTCCTTCAAGGCATTTTTGCCACTTTACAAGTTTCAGTGTAATATTTCTCCAGTCAAGATTTTCTTCAAAAACCCCAAATCATGGGAAACCCATAAGCAAAACAGAGTCCTTTCCCCTACAAGGAAAGACCACTTAGGTCACTATATTAATGATATATTATGCACAAATCTAAACACATCTACATTGTCACACAAAACAATGAACAAATAATTTTCATGGAAATGAGGCTATTTATAGTCCCTTAAGTCAATATGCATGAAGAGTATATAAATGAAGGAAGAGAAGGAAAAAGAGGGTTCAAAGTGCAAAGACAAAGGAGTAGTTAAAAAACAAATTTCTCAGAGTTTATAAACATCTTTGAAAAAATTCAACTGCAGAAGAAATTATTGTAGAGATAATTTTCAGAACTAAAGGCACAAAAGGTTACTATTTAGAAAATAAAATATAATATAGACCTGACAAACCCAAATTAGGACTGCCAATATCTGGTAAGTATGAGAAGACATGAAGTGGAGATGTTCATTACAAATGAGTATGAGCTTTATATTTGTAAGAAAAATGTTTATTTTTCATTTAAATTGGAAAATAAAAAAATTTAAAAATACATTATTAATCTTAATCAGATGAATATTAATCAAATATGTGGAAGAAAAATCATAAATGTCAGGTATTATATTCCTGAATTCCTACTGGCCCTGTCTTAGGACACTACATAATGAAGCAACTATGAGAGATCTACATCAAAAGACAATTGATGTGAGGAACTAGCATGAGATACAAACAGAAATCATGTCATTCAACAGACTGTGGCAGTTTGAGATTATTTTATGAATCACAAAAAGAGAAAGACTGTGTTTTTAAACTGGTCTATTCCTGTGGGTGTGATAACATTTGATTACATTAAATTTAGCTGAGGGCCCTTTGATTAGATTACTTGATTAGATCACTTTAGGGCTTTTGATTGAACTATGCCAGTGAGGCATGACTCAGGTTGAGAATCCACTTCTTGCTGGGTCTGATATAAATGGATAGAGAGAGAGAGATACAGGCAGAGGGTAAAGGAAGCCACCATATTTGATCCTGGCATGTAAGAAAGAACTAGAAGATCACTTAAGCACAAAGCCCCAAGAGGCAGGGCCCAGGATGCAGCTCAAGAGGAGACAAGTCCTGCTGTATGCCTGATATCTTACAGCTAAATCACAAAGAAAGTGAACAGCTGATAATGATATAGAAGGCCTGGAAATAAACAAGCCCTATGCCTGGTTGCCCTCAGCTGAGCTCTGACCTCAGCAGAGATCAGTGGCCATCTTGCTTCAACACGTGGCAGCTAGTTGGTGAAAAAGCATCTCTGATGGTGCTTCAGTGTGGACCTATAATGGCCTTGGAACTGTAAGCTTTTACCCTGTATTAGTTTGCCAAAGGGGTGCTGATACAAAGTACCAGAAATCTGTTAGCTTTTATAAAGGATATTTATTGGGTGTAGAAGTTTACAGTTACAAGGCCCTAAAGAGTTCAACTCAAGGTACTAATAAGATATACTTTCTCTCCTAAAGTCATTTGCCACATGTTGACGCAAGAGGGCTGCAGATATCTGTGAGGGTTCAGACTTCTTCTTTCCTCTTAAGGTTCCATGGACCCAACTTCTTCTGGCCTCAGCTGTATGTTTGAGGGCTCTGTTCTTTCCAGCTCAGCTGTTGTGTTCTTTGCACAAGGTCAGCTGTAAACTATCAGGTGAATGGCTCATCTGTCTTCCCCAGAATGCAGGATCAAAGCTGGCAAGTTATCTCCTCTTCCATGTCTATGGAGCACTCTCTATTCCTCTGTGGGTCTTCTTGATTCAGTGTCCATTTATATAGTCCACAAAGGGGGCAGGCACTCAAACTGAGTTGCCCTAATGACATGATTGAATCAAAGCCCCAATCTTAATATAATTTAATCAAAGCCATCTCAGCTGAATCTAATACAATCAAAGGGTATCACTTCCAGAGGAACAGACCAGTTTACAAAAATAATTTCTCTTTTTGAAATTCATAAGTAATTCCAAACTACCACATACCCTAAATAAATTCCCTTTATAAAAGCCAACCCATTCTGGTACTTTGCATCGGCAAACTAACACACCATCCAACCACACTGTTCTAACCACAGGTGCATATGAAGCTGTGGTTAGAAGATTGCTGGAAAAATAGAAATGATAGAATAGGATATTTCAAGAAATTAGGTATTTTAAAAATAAATTAATGTATATATAAAAGTTCTACAAGAATTTCAGAGTTACAGAAAACACAAATATATGATATATATATATATATATCAGTACCAAGTTGTATTTATCTACAAACACATGTGGTTCAACATTAGTAAAATGAAAATAGTAATTCATGACAAGAGAGTTTAAGGGAGAAACTTCATAGGATCATGCCTTGTTTGCAGAAATGAATTCTGTTGCTAAAATACTAATTCATGATAAAATCTGTTAGAGAATATTTGGAAAGTAATATCCTGACTATGAGAAAAAGTAACTATTAAAAGGAAATTTTCTTAGATCAAGCACCACATAACTTAAAATATGTATGATAGAAGCATCTTTTCATAGGGAACCAGACAAATAAGACCACTTACACCAACTTCTTTAGGAAGCATTGTGGAATAAGAAAAGGGAATTTAAACATATATGAATGGAAATGAAGAAATAACACTTTCATGAGCAACACATATAATTTTGATTGAGAAAATTAAAAAAAAAAACACTCTTTGCAAATACAGTAAGGATCTTGTTTGAATTATGTTTAAGAAGGCAATTGAATTCTACATGCCATTAAGAAATATGAAATACATATAGAAAAGAAACAAAATATAGAAAATGAACTAAAAAAAAAAAAACCAAAAAACCCACAATAGAGTGAAATATAAAGTAACAGATTTGACAGATCTTGTGGAAAAAATAAATGTTTCATTGAGGGCTCTTAAGTAACTGAATTAATGGAGAGATAGACCATATATATGGATTGGAAGGCTCAATAGTATAACAGCGTCTATTATATTCACAGGTTGAATGACACCTAAAGAAATATCCCTACAGATTTTCTACTGTAGAAATGGACAAGTTGGCCATAAATTCATATGAAATCCAAATAGAATAAATACTCTTAAGGAATAAAAAGTTTAAAAGATTTCCTAAACAGATATCAAGTATTTCTATAAAATAATAGTAAGTAAACATTGTGGCAAAAAGTAAAAAAATGACAAGTACAGATGCAGCAGAATAGAGGGTATGAATATGAACACTCAGATGACAGATGCAGCAAGGAACTGCAGTGGGAAGAACATTTCTATTACTCAACATACTCAAAACCAACTCTAAGTCGATTAAATAATGAAATGAGGAAATCACTAGAAAAATAATTTTGAAGATACCTTTAGAAGTTTGAAGCAATGTTTTAGAAGGAGGAGGAGGATAAGAGGAAGCTGGAGGAGAGGATGAGGAAGAAGAGTAGATGGAGAAGGAGGAAAAGATACAAAAATATGGACTGCAGAAACGTATTTGTGAATTTGATTGCAATAAATGAAGTTTTTTTTTTCAAGAACCAACAAAAGGTCACAGAATTAGACATAAATCACTTAAAAACACATGTAACTTTTCGGGCTTTTACAGGAATTTTTTAAGAAAAGGAAGCACAGATAACTTGTTTTACACATGACAGTATATTATGCATCATTGATATGAGTAAAATAAACAGTGTATCTACCTGGTACTAACATATATTCAGCAGTTTCAAAAAAAATAAAATCTGGATTCACCAATTATTGGTGATGATGTGGAACAAAGATATGTGGAAATATTATTTGTGTGTATGCATAAATTGCTACAGCTTCTCTGGAAAACCATTTGATATTTTATTAGCAAATTAAGACTAGTTTACAGTATGAAGAAAACTGTGCTGAGAGCAACAAAGATTTCCTATTTATGACACATGTCCATTTTGTGTTGGCTATGATTTTGATCCACAGTCAGTGCCCACATTCATTTTTCAAATATTGACTATCATTTCCCCAAATATGACATTCTCTGCCCAGGATATTGGAGTGGCCTGCACATGGGATGTTACTTGTTCTCATGGCAGAATGGTAAGATGTTATGAAGAAGTTCTCATATGTTGGCTCTCAAACTCACAATCAGAGAAACATGATAAACTCTAGTAGTCCTTGGTGTTTACACATTTAGACTATTTTTATAATGACTAAATGAATTCTAAAAGTGATTTGGAATATATTAGGTTCTACCATATAAAATGAACAATAAATAGAGTACCCTGATGACTAATGAAAAAATTTAGAGTGTTAAAGTTTCTTCAACAAAGTAATCTAATATTCATTAATATTTATTCATTTCCATGAAGTTACTGTTAAAAACTTGATTTGAAATTGGGCATGACCCCTGAGTATTATTGGTTCTAATTGCATCAATACTGATTACCTAAAAGGTGCAAATTTCCATCATATAGAACAATCATATAAATACCTATCACTTATATTCACTTCCTTCATTGAAAACCAACTTTTAAGGCAGGGACATCACTTGATATTTATTCCTCCTAAAACCATAAACCTATCTATTAATGTAATACTATCCAATATTTAATGAATATATAGTATCCTTCCAATAATCATTTCCCTACAGCATTGTCTATTCCTTTTTCTTTTTATAAAATATAATGTCCAATTTCAAAAAATCCATACCAAAAATTCAACCACTTCCAATTGCTTTCCTTGAAGGATATCAATTCAAGAACAAAATATTCATTTTTCAAATATTGACTATCATTTCCCCAAATATGACATTAAATTCATTTGCATATATGTGGTATGAGTTCAGAAATAAACAAAGAAATCAATGCAACAGAATAAAGTACACAGCTACAGAAAAGTTCATTTAGGTACACAATATATGAGAAAGGTATTGAATGGTAGTCTATGTACTTTCAGTTAATGGTGACTGGGCAGCTGTATATTCATTGACAATAAAAGAAATTTCACTTCTGCCTTTCACTCTGCATGAAGTTACTGTTAAAAACTGCACAAATGATGTAGTATAAAGACAACATGTGAAAGTCAAAACTATAATGGCTTAGATACTAACACTGGGTAATATCTTCAGAATACCAGCCTAGGTAAGTATCTATCATATAAGAAGTAAAACACAAACTACAATGGAAAAAATTGATTTTATTTGAACTGAGAATGTCTGTACCTCCAAGGATTTAGAAAAGCTCAAACTTTTATGTAACAAACTGGGGGAATGTACATGTCATAAAAAATCCAAACAGGAATATCCCAGAAGAGAATTCCAGATTTACTTTAAAGTATATTAAAACTTAAAAACACATATACATACCCAAACTAATCATGAATTCTAATGAATTCCCTATATTTTTTATGTAATCTAAAGCTTCTTTAAAAATAAAAAGTAAAATAAAAAACTAAAAAAAAAGAAATAAAAATATGAACAGAACTATAACAAGAAAAAAGATTGAGTCATAAGTCAAAACCATGATTACAGACCAGGTTACAGAGACATCAACAAAAAAGGCAGATTAGGGTCCTCCAAAAGCCTGATCTCCCACAGAAACACTGGAAGTATGAGCAAAACCTGTTATAATCAACTTTAACGAAAATCACGAAAAAACTCAAAGATTTAAATATACCAAGTAAAGAATCAAACAAAAAAGGTCACTAACAGTTGCCCAGAGAGGCTAAGGGTGCACTCTCTCTCCTCCTGCCCTGTCAGGGTGGGGATGGAATCAGAGATGTGTACAACAGTCTAGTCCCTGCAGGCTGAAAGCTGCTGAAGTTGCCTGGAGAGGCCAAGGGTCACTGTCCCTTCTGCCTTGTCAAGGGCAGGGATGGAACTACAGGATTACCTATCTAATTGAGCTGCTTGATATATATAGAACAGGAAGGTGCTCCAAGTCATCTAGGAGGGTACTGGAAAGATAAAGAAGCTAAAGGAAAACCGTGAGCTGCTCACCCTGTGGCTGGAAAGAGCACATATACCCCACCCTCAGGACAAACAGCCTAGGTGTAGCCCCTGGCTCACTGCTCCAAATGAAGTGTGAGAGAGCATTACCTGGGAGGAGGAGGGGTCTGGGAGGGTGGAGAGTGATTTCTTTGTGGTGAATTTGGCCAGCTGAGCCCACCTGGACTCTCAGAAGGGACCTCGATCCAGTAGGGAGAGCGGGAGAGGATCTCCTCAGGCAGGCTGTCATGCCTAGCCTCCCAGGTAAAGAGGGGAATTAGATTAGAGAGGGGGTGGGGACAAACAGGCATCTATTCAGCAGGGATCTGGCAAACTACTAGGAATCTAACCTACCTGAGGGAAAGGGGGCAAATAGCTTTATGATAGCCTAACTAAGGAGAGAGTTTAGCTTAGTGGAGAAATTCCCGACTAACTATACAAGTCCTTGGACTGATTCCAGGCTCTTCTTAAAAAAGTGACCCACCCGGTTATCAGACATCCAGTTGATACTATAGGACAGGAAATATATAGACATTGTTTTTGCATTAGCTTTTCTTGGACCTCTTTTTTTTTTTCTTGCTAAAACCTGGTTGAAAACCAGCAGAGAGAAGGCTGCAGGTGACTGACGATGAACACTGGCAGCCAGAGATGCTCCTTAGGGGCCTAAGAGGGAAGGTTGTTTTTCCTTTTCTCTCTCTCTCTTTTTTTATTAGTTGCTGCTGTCTTGTTTCTTATTTCTTGTCTTTCTCCTTTCATTATTTCTCTTTTCTTTCTTTTACCAATTTTTTCTACCTAAGCTAATCTTTTCTTTCCTTCATTTTTCTATCTTCTGTTTTCTGTTGTTCTTTGATTCCACCTGTTTTTGTTTGGTCCTCAGTTTTTCCTGTTTTTATTTCTCTCTCTCTCTCTCTCTCTCTGTTTTCTTTCTCTGTTTATGTTTTTTTCTTTTTCTTTTTTCTTTTCATCTCTTCTTATTTCTGGCATTTTAGTTCATTTTATATATTTTCTCTACTTTGTTTCTCATTTGTTTCTATTCCAGTTTTTTATTCTTATTACACTATACTTCTTACTCATGTTAAATATTTATTTTCTTAGTTCTTGTATGGTTCCTCTTCTACCTTTTATTATTATTATTACTATTTTACTTTTTCTCTTCTTATCTCTTTCCTTTTCTCTGGTGCTAATTTTTTTTTTCAAGGGAACATAGAGAACAGGAACTAAATAGAATAAGAGGAATAAAGTGTCCAAGTGACACCAAACACACACACAGACACACACACACACAATAAAACTCTAGAGTAGAAGGAGAAGCTAATCAACCAAATAAACCCATCAAGATAAACAGATGCCTAGACACCAACAAAAAATTACAAGCCATACTAAGAAACAGGAAGACATGGCCCAGAAAACAAACAAACTAAAAAACAGGAGGAGATGTAGAACATGGAACAACTAATCAGAGATGTCCAAACAAATATAGGAATCAACTTCATGAAGTGAAGGAAGAGATTAAGGATATTAAGAAGACATTGGGAGAACATACTGAAGAAATTGTAAACATACATAAAAGATAAAGGATATGATGGTGATGAATGGCACAATGCAAAATTCAAAAATATACTAGAAGCAAATAACAGCAGAATTGAACAGGCAGAGGAAAGAATCAGCAATGTGGAGGACAGTACACCTGAAATCAGACAGATAGTAGAATAGCTATATGAAAAGAGAAAAAAATTCAGCAGAGACTTAGGGATTTAAATGACAACATGAAATGCACAAACATATGTATTATAAGCATCCCAGAGGGAGGAGAAAAGGGAAAGGGGACAGAAGAAGTGTTGGAGGAAATAATGGCTGAAAATTTCCCAACTCTATTGAGGGACATGGACAAACATATCCAGAAAGCACAGCACAATCCAAACAGTATAAATATGAAAAGGCCTACTCCAAGACACATGGTTGTCAAATTGTCCAATGCTTAAGACAAAGAAAGAATACTGACAGTAGCAAGAGAAAACTAACAGATCACATACAAGGGAAGCTTGATAAGATTAAATGCTGATTTATCATCTGAAACCATGGAGGCAAGAAGGCACTGGCATGACATAGGTGCTGAAAGAAAAAAAACTTCCAAGCAAGAATTTTCCATCCAGCAAAGCTGGCATCCTCTGCCTGTTCAATTCTGCTGTTATGAGCAAGAGTTCAAAATATTCACTGATAAACAGAAATTAGGAAAGTCTGTCAATAAGAAAATTTCCTTTCAAGAAATAATAAAGGGAGTTCTGCAGGCTGAAAGGAAAAAAGAGGAGAGACATAGAGTTGGAGAAGAGTGTAAGAACAACAAAAAGATAAAGAGAAATAAAGACAACATATAAAATACATAAAACTAAAGAGAATATGGCTAATGTAAGTAATTCCTTCACATTAATTACACTGAGTGTTAATGGATTAAACTCTCCATTCAAGAGAAACAGACTGGCAGAATGGATAAGGAAATATGATCCGTTTATATGCTGTCTACAAGAAACCCACCTTAGACCCAGGATGCAAGGCAATAAAGTGAATGGTTGGAAAACAATTTTACATGCAAACAACAAACAGAAAAGGGTGGGAATAGCTATACTAATACCGACAAAATAGACTTTTAAATAAAAACTTTGTAAGAGACAAAGAAGAACACTATATATTAATAAAAGGGGCTGTCAATAAGAAAGAACAATTGTAAACATTTATGCATCTAACCAGGGTGCCTCAAAATACATAAGGCAAACATTGAATAAACTAAGTGAAGAAATAGATGCCTCTACAATTATAGTGGGAGACTTTAAGACACAGAACATCTAGACAGAGAATTAATAAAGAAACACAGACCTTGAATAATATATTAGAGGATTGGGACCTAAGAGACATATACAGAACATCACAAACATATACAGCAGGATATACATTCTTCTCAATTGTACATGGATCATTCTCCAGTATAGACCACATGACAGACCACAGAACACTTCCCAAAGAAATGAGAAAGATTGAAATTATACAAAGTAATTTCTCTGACCACAATGGAATGAAACTGTAAATCAGTAAGGGGCAAAAAAACAGATTAGGCACAAAGACAAGGAAGTTAAACAGCACACTCTTAGACAAATAGTGGGTTGAGGAAGAAATCGCAAAAGAAATAAGTAACAACCTTAAATGAATAAAAATGACAACAAAATATATCAAAACCTATAGGTCGCAGCAAAAGCAGTAATGAGAGGTAAATTCATAGCGATAAATGCATATATTAAAAAAGAAAGAGCTGGGAAGCGGCTGTGGCTCAATCAGTAGGGCTCCCGTTTACCATATGGGAGGCCCCGGGTTCGGTTCCCGGGGCCTCCTGGTGAAGGCGGGCCTGCCCACACGGCGTGGTTGGCTGACCCGGCGAGCACAAGCAGCAAGGGGGGGATAAATGAATAAATAAATAAAATCTTAAAAAAAAAAAAAAGAAAAGAAAGAGCTAAAATCTAAGACCTAACTGCACACAAAGAAGAATTAGAAAAAGAACAGCAAACTAACCCCAAAACAAGTAAAAAGAATAAAATAAGAAAGATTAGAGCAGAGCCACTGAAATTGAAAATAAGAAAGCACTAGAAAAAATAAACAAAACCAAAAGCTGGTTCTCCAAAAAAATTAATAAAATTGACAAACCCTTAGTTATTCTAACAGGAAAAAAAAAAAAAAAAGGATGCAAATACATAAAATAAGAAACTAGGAAGGAGATATCACCACTTACTACACTGCAATAAAGAATATCATAGGAGGAAGTTTTGAAAAACTTTATGCCAACAAGATGGATGATGTGGAGGAAATGGAAAAATTCCTAGAAACACACAAGCAGCTTACATTGATGAAAGAAGAAATTGATGAACTCAACAAACCAATCACAAGTAACGAGATAGAATTAGTCATCAAAAACTTCCCAACTAAGAAGAGACCAGGACCAGACAGCTTCACAGGTGAATTCTACCGAACAATCTGGAAAGAACTAAGACCAATCCTGCTCAAACTCTTCCAGAAAACAGAAGTGTAGGGAACACTGCCCAACTCATTCTATGATGCGAACATCACTCTAATACCAAAGCCAAAGATGCCACAAGAAAGGAAAACTATACACCAATCTCTCTAATGAATCTAGATGCTAAAATCCTCAACAAAATACTTGCTAATCATATTCGAAGACACATCAAAAGAATTATACACCATGACCTAGTGGGTTTCATCCCTGGTATGCAAGGATGTGTCAACATAAGAAAATCAATCAAAGTAATATACACATAAACAGAGAGAAATAAGTCATATGGTCATCTCTATAGATGCAGAAAAAGCATTCGGCAAAATACAGAAAACTTTCCTGATAAAAACACTTCAAAAGTTAGGAATAGAACAAAACATTCTCAACATGATAAAGGGTATATATGAAAAACCCACAGCTAACATCTTATTCAAAGGTGAAATCCTAAAAGCTTTCCTTCTAAGATCAGAAACAAGACAAGGATGCCCACTCTCACTACTTCTATTTACCGTTGTGTTAGAAGTTCTTGCTTGAGCACCTTGGCAAGAAAAAGATATAAATGGCATCCAAGTTTGAAAGAAAGAAGTGAAAATTTAATTATTTGCAGAGGACATGATTCTAAATCTCGACAGCCCTGAGAAATCTACAACAAAGTTTCTAGAGCTTATAAATGAGTTCAGTAAAGTTGCAGGTTATTATATCAATGCTCAAAAATCAGTAGCATTTCTATACACCAATAATGAGAAAACTGAGGAGAAAATCAAAAAAAAAATCCCACATATAATAGCATCTAAAAGAATTAAATTCTTAGGAATAAATTTAACTAAAGATGTAAATGACTTGTATGCAGAGACCTAGGTAAATGGAAGAAAATTCCGTTCATCAAAAGGAAGAATAAACATCATTAAGATGTCTATCCTACCCAAACTGATTAACAGACTTAATGCAATCCCAATAAAAATTACTAGAGCACTTTTTACTGAATTGGAAGAACTAACTATGAAATTTATTTGGAAGGACAAGAGTCCCTGAATCCCTTTGGCTTTCAATATAGCCAAAGATATATTGAAAAAGAAAAATGAAATTGGAGAAATCACACTACCTGACTTTAAAACATAATACAAAGCTACCGTGGTCAAAACTATATGGTATTGGCATAAAGACAGACATACTGACCAATAGAACTGAACTGAGAGTTCTGATACTGATCCTCACATATACAGTCAACTGATATTTGAAAACGCCATCAAGTCCACTCAATTGGGAGAGAATGGCCTCTCCAACAAACGGTGCTTGGAGAACTAGATATACATATCCAAAAGAATGAGAGAGGAACACCATCTCATACTCTAGACAAAAATTAACTCAGGATGGATCAAATATCTAAATATAAGAGCCCAGACCATAAAGATCTTAGAAGATAATGTAGGGAAGCATCTACAGGATCTTGATTAGGAAATGTTTTCATGAACTTTACACCAAAAGCACAAGCAACAAAAGTAAAAATAGATGACTGTGACCACTTCAAAATTAAAAACTTTTGTACCTCAAAGGAGTTTTTCAAGAAAGTGAAAAGGCTGCCTACTCAATGGAGAAAATATTTGGTAATCATATATCTGATAGGGACCTAATATCCAGCATATATAAAGAAATCCTATACTTCGAAAATAAAAAGACAAGCAACCCATTTTAAAAATGGGCAGGTGATTTGAATAGATACTTCTCCAAAGAAGAAATATAAATGGCTAAAAAGCACATGAAAAGATGCTCAGTGTCACTAGCTATTATCAAAATCACAATGAGATATCATCTTACACCCATTAGACTGGAGGCTATTAAATAAACAGAGGATTACAAGTGTTGGACTGTCCATGGAACTGGGGGGAGGGTTAGGGGAGTGAGCAGTCAAACTCTGGATTTGCGGGTATGTGGTTGAAACTAAAACGTTGGGAATTTTCTTTTGGCAAATATGGCAGGGGAGGGTTACTAACTTAGGGTGTTGGATGTGGGGTGCATGCGGGACAGGGCACACCTGGGGAGAACTTCTAGGAAGTGTGTGAGTGTTCTTTTTGTCATAGTGTGTTATTTAGTGTGGGGAGACCCACATAATGAATGGGAAGTTGTTGAACTCCCATCCTGGAGAGTCCTGCTATGTTCTCAGATACAGGGGCAGAAGACTCTCGAGAGCATAAGCAGTGCCTAAAAGGGGAGGACAGGCAGTTTGTCAAGCCCTCAATGTTGTTGCAAGTAATTAAAAATCTTGTTCTTCAAGGAGTGAAGCTTGGTGGTCGTCTTGGGTCCCAAGGGGAGAGGGAGGAAGGAATAGAATACATGGAACATAGGGCATTTTGGGAGGCGATGGAAGTGTTCTACATGATCTTGCAATGATGGATACAGGCCATGTTAAATTTTCAGCACACACTTTATAAAAGTGTATGTTCCAAATGTAAACCATAATGTAAATTGACCACAGTTAGTAGCAATGTTTCATTATTTGTACATTACTTGTAACAAATATACCATCCACATATAAAATTTAATTAACAAGGGAAAGGGGAAATGTAGGAGGACGTTGAGTATATGGGAATCTCCTATAATCTGTACATTACTTTTCTCTAACCTAAATCTTCTTTGAAGACATAATGAAAAAAATAAGACACTGGGGGAATAAACAGAAGAAAATATCACGACACATAAAAGACAAGATTTTACAGTGATGAAACAAATAATGTCAAATTTTTTTTAATTTTAAATTTTATTATATTTTTATTATTTCAATTTTGTTTAAAATTTATGTATTTTATTTTTTTTAAACCTATCATTTCATTTTTTAAGAATTACATTTGGCTATTCTGTTGGCTTCATTTTTGAAAAAGAAGGGTTACAACTGTGGCAAGGGAGGATCATGGGTGTGACGTGTCAGTGATGGGGGATGCATGGGAGGAGGCCCACCTGGGGCACACCTATAAGGCATATAAATGTGTTCAAGTGTTCATGGGGCATTGTCATGGTGGGTGGAGAGTCACACAATAACTGAAAAAATATTGAATTCCCACCCTGAGGAGCTCTGCCACATTCTCTAATGAGATAGCAAGAATTCCGAGTATAGGGGCAGTGACTAGTGAAGGAGGATGTACCATTGATGAGCCCTTGATATTAAGGACTGTACTTAGGAAATTTTACTTTTGAAATTGAAACTTAGCCTAGTATTATATGGCGCCTAAGAGTTACCTCCTGAGAGCCTCCTTGTTGCTCACATGTGGCCTCTTTTTTAAGCCAAACTCAGCATATAAATACATTAATTTCCCCCCAGTGTGAGACATGACTCCCAGTGATGAACCTCCCTGGCACTAAGGGATTACTACCAAGAACCAACTAGCAATGCAACTGGAAAAAGACCTTGACCAAAAGGGGGAAAGGATAAAGACAAATGAGTTTAAATGGCTAAGAGAATTCAAAGTGAGTCTGGAGGTCATTCCAGAGGTTACGCTTATGCATGTCTCAGCAGATCTCATTGACTGCCAAAATAAATATTGCCTCAAATACCAGGGCTCCTGAGGGCCCTGGAGACATCCAGACACCATAGGCAGGGCAGACATCTCAGGAGTCTGGTGCCCTGCCAGTGGGCCCTAATGGGAATTTATGCTCCTCAGTGTGACAGAGTTGGACTCGGTTGGGGTTTCCCTCCACATGGTTCTTTGACACTTCTATTTGAACCTACAGTTAGTACTCAAGTTGATAGGTGTATGTCCAAGAGACTTAAATCTGTGGGCTGTCCATGTGCCAGCTAGGCCCTGAATCTCAACAGAGTTGCAACACCTACTCTCCAGTTCATTGGCCTCACCCAGGACAACTCACAAGGAGATGATGATGGACAATTACCATACCAAGGAACCAAGAGAATCTGCAACTGCAATCAATATAGTGCCATCCAACTGCCCCATGGGATCTAAGCTCCCTCTTAATTAGAGGTGGAGTGGGCATCACTATTCCAGAATCCTCAGGATTGGAGAATGAATGATGGACTAGAGAAGACTTACTGGTATTCTACTATAGACTTATTGGAATTCTAAAACTGGCAAAACTTTTATCACTGATGCGGAGGCAATGGCCACTGGTGGTTCTAAGGGCAGAGAGAGGGGAAAAACAGGTGTAATATGGGGCCATTTTCAGGACTTGGGAATGGTCCTGAATGACACCGCAATGACAAATACAGGCCATTATATATCTTGTCATACTTACAAATTTCTGCGGAAGAGAGTGTAAACTACAATGAAAACTATAATACATGCTTAGTAGCAATGCTCCAAAATGTGTTCATCAATTGTAACAAATGTACCACACTAATGAAGGATGTTGTTAATGTGGGAAAATGTGGGAGGGGTAGGGAGGAGGGCATATGGGAATCTCCAATATATTTTATGTAACGTTTATGTAATTTAAATATCTTTTAAAATTAAAAAGTATATTTTAAAAAACATTCTGTAATAGACTTGAATAATAAGAGCACATCTCTGTGATTAAACTGAGAGCCACTGAGTGTACACTTAGACGGATTGTACAATACATGGGTCCATATAACACAGTGAATAATGGACTATGGTTAATGGTACAAATATGAGATCATTCTCTCATGAACTATAATAAATATACAATACTAATATATGATGTTAATAATAGGAAAGTTTGTGGGAAAATAAACCAAATATATGCTATGGACTATGGATAATAGTAATATGATGATGCTCTTTCATCATATGTAACAAATGTGTCACAACAATATAAGGTGTTGGTGGTGGGGCAATGTATGGGAATCCTGTATGGTATGCATGATTGTTTTAACCCACGTTTCAAATTTTTAAAAAGTGAATGAATAAAAAATAGAGATGATGTGTGTACACAAATGTTCACAGCAGCACTTTTCAGGAGAGCAAAAAAGTAGAAATAACCCAAATATCCATCAAAATAAATGGATTAAAAAAAACTCTATCCTGCTCAAAGTCTTCCAAAAAATTGAATAGGGGGGAACACTGCCTAACTCATTCTATCAGGCCAAAGCATACATCCATATTCTGCATGGTTACACTTCATATATTAGATGTTAATATTACGTAAGTCATATTTTTTACTGTGCATACATTTATATTCCTCATTCCAATACCAGATAAAGATACCAAAATAAAACTATAAATCAGTACACCTTGTGAATATAACTGAAAAATCCTCAAAATACTAGCAAACCAAATCCAACAGCACATAAAAAGAATTATACTCTGTAGTAAAATTTGATTCATCACGAGTATGTGAGGACGGTTTAAAATAAAGTAATCAATGAATGTAATATACCACATTAAAACAACAAAGGAAAAAAACAGGATGATCTCAATTGATACAAAAAAGGCATTTGACAATTTCCAGCACCCCCTTCTTGATAAAAACGCGTAGTAAACAAGGAAGAGAAGAGACTTCCTCAACATGTTAAAAGACATCTATGAAAAATCCAAAGTTAACAACATATTCTATAGTGAAAGAATAAAAATCTCTAATATCAGGAACAAAACATTGATGCACACTGCCACCACTATTATTCAACACTGTCCTGGAAGTTTAGCCAGAGAAATTACCCAAGAAAAATAAAAGGCATTGAAATTGGAAAGGAAAAAAATAACATTTTCCTTATCTGAATATGACCTAATCCAATATATAGAAAATCCTGAAAAAAATCCACAAAAAAAGCTACTGGAACTAATAAATGAATTCAGCTAAGTGGCAGGATACAAGATCAACACTCAAAATTCAGTAGTGTTTCTATATACCAGAAATTTATAATCAGAAGAATAAACCAAGAAAAACTCCTTTCACAATAGCAACTAAATGAATCTACTACCTAGGAACAAATTGAACAAAGAATGTAAAAGACTTCTCCACAGAAAATTACAAAATATTGCTAAAAGAATCAAGAGAGACTTACATAAATGGAAGGACATTTGTGTTCAAGGATTAGAAGACTAAACATTGTGCTTTGATTTGTATTTCCCTGATGGCTAAGGTTGCTCAGCATCTTTTCATGTGTTATCTGGATATTTGTGTATCTTCCTTGGAAAAATGTTCAAGTCTTTTGCCCATTTTTTCCTGGGCTCATGGGTCTTTTTATTGTTGAATTGTGGAATTTCTTTATATATTCTGGATATTAAACCTTTACTCAATATGTGGTTCCCAAATATTTTCTCCCATTGTGTAAGTTGTCTTCTCCTTTCAGGGTAAAATCCTTTGAGGACCAAATGTTTTAAAGCTTGAGGAGGTCCCATTTACCTTTTTTTTTTTTTTTTTTTTTTAAATTTTTGCTTGTGCTTTGAGTATAGAAGTGAATAAACTATTGCCTAACAAAAGAGCCTGAAGTTGCTCCCCTGTGTTTTCTTCTGACAACTACATTGTTCTTGTTCTTATATTTAGGTCTTTGTTCCATTTTGATTTGGTTGTTGTATATGGTCAGAAGTAGGGAACCACCTTCATTCATTTGTACATGGACATCGAGTTTTCCCGAGACCATTTCTGAAGAAACTATTATATCCCCAGAGAGTGAACCATCAGTTGGCCATAAATATGAGGGTTGACATCTGAACTCTCAATTCAATTTCAGTGGTCAGAATGTCTCTTCTTATGACAGTACCATGCTGTTTTGATTACTAAGGCTGTGAAATTATCTTTAAGATTGGGAAGTACAAGTCAAGCAACTTCATTTTTCTTTCTCAAGATGGTTGTGACTATTGAGAAACCTTACCCTTCCATACAAATCTGATGACTGGCTTTTCAATTCACCAAAGATAGTTGCTGGAATTTTTATTGGGATTGCATTGAATCTATAAATCACGTTAGGCGAAGTGTTTAAAAATGTTCCAGGGTTGAATGTGATGTCCCATCAACAGCTAGCTACTTTTTGTTAATGTAGGAATTATTAAGTGGAATTTTATTTCTATAAGCAAAGCCTACATATTTATCATAACACAAAAGGACAAGTATTAAAACAATGGGAGGTGGAGAAAAGAAAGAAATATGTAATAATATGTAATTAAAAATATTAGTCAGTACAAAAAAAAAACAATATTGGTTATTTCTCAAATTGATGTGACTTAAATGTATGAAAATTTTCTGGATAAATTCAGTTGCTCAGAAAATCTAGAGAGATAAAAATGATAACAAAATATTATCATGCCTAAACTGCAAGGGCTATGAATATAAATCAACTCCAAATTTCTTTCAATTTTATCCCATTGTGAACAAAACTCATTATTAAAGGACTAAATATTACAATACTAAGGATATGATGGCTATAAAATGGTATATATCATATAACATACATTTATTTACATTGCATACACAAAAAATCTAGATTCAGCATTTTGTCATTGATTTGGGACAGTTTTTTTGTGTAAGTTCAACTAAAGACAGGATTAAAAGAAATCTTTTTTCTAGCTAGAGACTTTTCATTTATTTCTGCCTTACAAAGCTGAGCAAAGTACTCAAGTCCTAAAATCTCACTTGAATCTAAAATCTCTAAGTGACAAAAATAAAGAATGAATAAAATGACATAGTACTTTTATTAGGCTTTGCTAAAGAAACCTCACAAATATTAGCAAGTTCTTATCAAATTGATCCTACAAGCAACATCAGTTTTAGATACATCCATGGTCTTCTCCAATACTTTACAGAAAATAAAATGTAAGTAGGAAGCTGATATATTCTTTTACAAAGGCTTCTAGAAACAACAATTACCATTTGACCCCTCAAACACACTTCTAGGTATAAACACAAAAGTTGTGTAAGCAAGGACTTCAAGAGATATTTGCACACTGATGTTCATAGCAGCATTACTCACAAATGCCAAAAGCAATACAAGTGTCCAACAACGTATGAATGGGTAAATAACGTGTAGTAATTTCTTCTTTACAAGGGAAATCAGAAAATACTTAGACATGAATAAAAACCAAGACACAACATACCATAATTTACGGGATACAGCTAAGGCGATTCTCAGAAAT
This sequence comes from Tolypeutes matacus, assembly GCA_026826555.1. Lineage (NCBI taxonomy): Eukaryota > Metazoa > Chordata > Mammalia > Cingulata > Chlamyphoridae > Tolypeutes > Tolypeutes matacus. The sequence continues at coordinate 1,581,452 of JAKSZT010018048.1, forward strand.
TTATAGCTGTGAATGCCTATAGTAAAAACAAAGAAAGATATCAAATTAAGAACCTCGCTTGCCATGCTGAACTAGAAAAAGAAGAGCAAAGTATACCCAAAGTTATCAGAAGGAAGGAAGATTAGAGAAGAGATAAATAAGGTAGAAAAACAACTGAGAATAAACAAAACAAAAAGTTGGTGATTTTTTTAAGAACAATAAAATTAACAAGACTATCTAGACTCATAAAGGAAAAAAGAACTAAAATCAGAAATGAAAATGTTGCTGTCACTATTGATATTACAGAAATAAAAAGGATTATAAGCAAATCTATGAACAATTGTACACAACAAATTAGGGAAGGGGAAGGGGCGGGTGCTGTCACCAGTGTTGACCATGGTTCTTCCAGGAACTCCGCAGGAACCCAGGGGCTAAAGGGACCCCTACCCCCAACACACACGAGTAGCTTGGACACCAGGTGGGGAGTTCGTGTCTAGTCCGCTCCAAGGGATGTCCTGGAGAAATCGCGCCTTCCGAGCCAGGCCTCGCCGGTGTCCGCCCTGATCCCCGCCCCACCCCGGCGGGGGCAATCCCCTCACCAGCCTCCAGCTCCGCGGCTGCCCGACCGAGCCGCCGGCCTCCCAGCCCCGGGCCACGGAGCCCGGCGGGGACCGGCGGCAGCACTAGGACAGTGCCAGGCCGCTCCAGGGTACCGGAAGGTCAAGGGAGGAGGGCGGGGAGCACGACCTCCTCCTGCCGGCCGGCGGCGAGTCCCCGGGAGAGGGGGAGGGTGCAGGAGCGGCCCTGGGCGCTGACTCTCGGTCTCCCCGCAGGCCGCCAGCGCCTGAGCATACCTTGGGCTTCGCGTGGGACCCTCTGAGCATCGTCTACGGCTTAGGGGCTCGCCCCGCCGCCACCTTCTAGGAACCACCGGAAACCACCAACCGCGACCAGGAGCCGCGGGATTACAGCCCCGAGAGCCTGCGGGAGGCGCATGAGGATTAGCTGGACCGCGCCCGCGCCCATGCCCCGCACCCGGGCCAGGAACACGTAGGCGCGCCGGCACACGGGGAGCCCCGCCCGACGGCCCTGCGCAGGGCTAGAAACGCCCCCTCCCAGCCTAGTGAGGCTGCTCTCCGCGTTGCCTCCAGAGGTGGACTCTTATGCCTCATTCCCTCCGGGGTCTGGACCGTGTACAGACCCTCTTTGAGGAGTGCACGGTTGTAATCTTTTTTCAAATGTAAAAGCACAGTTCCATAAAGTCTGGGGTGAAACTTTTCCACACGGGTAGCTTATGGCGTTGGGGAATTTAATTTACAGCTTTTCAGGAGGGGATTTCTTGTTTTCTGAGCCTGAGAAGAGTTTATTGGGGAAAAAACAGCAAGTTTTAATATTGTTTTCCCAAAGGTGATATGCATTTTAATAGATTTGTATTTTTTAAAAATCTGTGCTCTTTAGATATTAAAAAAAAAAAAAGAACGAAAAATGAATAACATGTATATACATACAATGGAACATTTTCGGATGGAAAAAGAATGAAATTCTGATACGTACAATAACTGGGTGAACCTTAGACATCAAGTTGGGTGAAATAAACCAGCCTCAAAAGTACATGTATTATGTAATCTCACCTTTATTAAATAATTAGAATAAGTAAACTCATAGAGTCAGAAGATAGAATATTGGTCACCAGGGGATGGGATGAGCTAGGGAATGAGGCATTAATGCTTAAAATGTACAGAATTTCTAATTGGTTTGATCTTAAATTTTGGTAATGGATGTGATGATGGTAGTACACATGAATATAATTAACAACACTTAATTGTATATGTCAGTATTATTAAAAAGGGGAAAGTCTAGGTTGTATATATGTTGGTAGAATAAAAATGAAATAAAAACACAAGCAAGCATAGGACTGCACCATGCAAATGGTGAAACTTCTGTAGTCAATAGCCTTTCATGAAGTGTAAAAAATGTACCAACCTAACACAAGTTGTTAATAATATGCTAACTCTGTATTTTATTCATGACTTTTCTGTAAACCTACAACTTCTCTAATTAAAAAGCAAAGGAAGGATAAACAAACAAAAAAATAATGAATATTTAGATTACCCTACCAGACAAAGAACCATATCCAAGTGAGGTGTATTTTGAGGGCAAAGGGAATATGGAATGACCAGTGGGGAAAAAAAACAATATTTATGAATACCAATATGACCTTGTGCCTGGCTGCAGAGATGATGCATGTATTGTTATGAGTATTTCTTATTTTGTCATAAATATGTTTGCATGTATATAAAAGTGGCTGTTTTGTGACATTTCCAACTATTTTTTAAAAAACTGTATTCATTGTCATATGCTATTTCTTTTATTTTCTTTTTTCCTTTTATTTTGTACATTTAATAATTGAATGTATAAACAATTAAAAACTAAAAAGTAAACACAGATGAACAAATACATACATATCTCAATTAAATGTACTGGATACATGTAAAAATTTTTTTAATCAAACAATATGTTACACAATATATTTGCTTCATACAGATTTGTCCTTTTGTGTCTGGTTTGCTTCCTTCAGCATAATGTCCTCCAGGTTCATCCATGTTGTCATATGCTTTACGACTTCATTTCTTCTTATAGCTGCAAAATATATCATCATGTGAATAGACCACAGTTTGTTTATCCATTCCTCTGTTGACGGACACCTGGCTTGTTTCGAACTTTTAGCAATCGTGAATAATGTTGCTATGAACATCAGTGTGCAGTTGTCTGTTCATGTCACTGCTCTCAGTTCTGGGTATATACCTTGTAACAGTTGGCAAATTTGATGTAATTATGAATTCCAAAAATATAATTGGATCATGCTTGTAAACTGATCTGTTCATCTGGGCATGATTAGGTTATGATTAGGGCATTGAGCCCCGCCCCTTGGTGGGTGGGGAATCGAATATAAAAGGCAAAGAACAGAGTTGAAGCAGTCTTTTGAGAAGCAGTTTTGATGTTGGAAAAAGGCCCCAGGAGAAGAGAAGCAAGCCGTTCGCCTTATCGTCTACAGCTGACCTTGTGGAGGAAACAGGAGCTAAGCCCGGGGAGAAATGCAGCCCCGGGAAGAGAGGAACCCCAGAAGCCTGAACCCTGGCAAATGCCAGCAGCTGTCTTGCTCTAACACATGGCAATGGACTGTGGTGAGAGAAGAAACTTAACGCTTTATGGCCTGGTATCTGTGGACTTCTACCCCAAATAAATACCCTTTATAAAGACGAACCCACATTTGGTATTTTACATTAGCACCCCTTTGGCTGACTAATACATACCTAGTAATGATATTGCCATGTCACGTGGCAAGTCTATGTTGAACTTCTTTAGGAACTGCCAAACAGTCCTCCACAGTGGCTGTACCATTCTGCATTCCCACCAACAGTGAATAAGTGTTCCTGTGTCTCCACATCCTCTCCAACACTTGTAGTTCTCTGTCTTTTTAATAGTGGCCATTCTGATATGTGTGAAATGATATCTCATTGTAGTTTTCATTTGCATTTCCCTAATGATTAGTGAGGTTGAGCATTTCCTCATGTGTTTTTTTGCCGTTTGTATTTCTTCTTTGGACAAATGTCTATTTAATTCTATTGCCCATTTTTTAATTGGGTCATTTGTCTTTTTACTGTTGAGTTGTAACATCTCTTTATATATCCTGAGTATTAAACCCTTATCGGACATGTGATTTCCAAACATTTTTTCCCATTGAGTTGGCTGCCTTTACACTCTTTTGACAAAGTCCTGTGATGTGCAAAAGTGTTTAATTTTGAGGAACTCCCATTTATCTATTTTTTCTTTTGTTGTACGTGCTTTGGGTGTAAGGTCCAAGAAACCACCACCTACTACAAGGTCTTGAACATGTTTCCCTATATTTTCTTCTACTAGTTTTATGGTCCTCGTTTTTATATTTAGAACTTTGATCCATTTTGAGTTGATTCTTGTATAGTGGGTGAGATGGGGTTCTCTCTCATTCTTTTGGTTGTAGATATCAAGTTCCCCCAACCCATTTCTTAAAGAGACTATTTTGGTCCTGTTAACATGGACTTGGTAGGTTTGTCAAAAACCAGTTGACTATATAGGTGAGGGTTTATTTCTGGGTCCTCAATTCAATTCCATTGATCGATGTGTCTATCTTTATGCCAGTACCATGCTGTTTTGACCACTGTAGCTTTGTAATATGTTTCAAGATCAGGCAGTGAAATTCCTCCCACTTTGCTCTTCTTTTTTAGAATGATTTTGCCTATTCGGGTGTACTTACCCTTCCAAATGAATTTGATAATTGCCTTCTCTAATTCTGTAAAGTAAGCTGTTGGGATTTTGATTGGTATTGCCTTGAATCTATTAATCAGTTTAGTTAAGACTGTCATCTTCACGATATTTATTCTTCCAATCCATGAACATGGAATGTCTTTCCATTTGTTTAGGTCTTTTTAAATATCTTTTAGCATTATTTTGAAGTTTTCTGCATATAGGTCCTGTACTTCTTTGGTTAAATTAATTCCTAGGTATTTGAGTCTTTCTGTTGCTATTGAAAATGGAATTTTTCCCGATTTCCTCTTCAGATTGTTCAATACCAGTGTACAAAAACATTACTGATTTTTGCCTGTTGATCTTTTATCCTGCCACTTTACTGAACACATTTATTAGCTTAAGTAGCTTTGTAGTGGATACGTAAGGATTTTCTAAGTACAGGATCATGTCATCTGCGAACAGTTTTTCTTCCTCATTCCTATTTGGATGCCTTTAAATTTTTTTTCTTGTCTAATTGCCCTAGTTAGAACTTATATTACAATATTGAATAACAATGGTGACAGTGGGTATCCTTGTCTTGTTCCTGATCTTAGAGGGAAAGTTTCCAACCTTTCCCCATTGAGTATGATGTTGGCTGTGAGTTTTTCATATATGCTTTTTAACATACTGAGGAATTTTCCTTCTATTCCTATCTTTTGAAGTATTTTTCTCAAAAAAGTACGCTGGATTTTTTTAAATGCCTTTTCTGCATCAGTTGAGATAATCATGTTGTTTTTTTCCTTCAATTTATTAATGTGGTATATTACATTGATTGATTTTCTTATGTTAAACCAACCTTGCATACCAGGAATAAATCCCACTTTGTCATGATGTATAAGTCTTTTGATATGCTGCTGGATTTGATTTTCAAGCATTTTGTTGAGAATTTTTGCATCTGTGTTCATTAGAGAGATTGTCTGTAATTTTCTTTTCTTGTAGTATCTTTATCTGTCTTTGGTATTAGGCTGATGTTGGCTTCATAAAATGTGTTGGGTTAATTTTCCCTCCTCTTCAATTTTTTGGAAGAGTTTAAACAGGATCGGTGTTAATTCTCTTCTAAATGCTTGGTAGAATTCATCTGTGAAGGCATCTGGTTCTGGACTTTCCTTTGCTGGGAGATTTTTGATGACAGATTCAATCTCCTTAAATGTGATTGGTTTGTTAATTTTTGTAGCATCAGTGTAGGTTGGTTGTGTGTTTCTAGGAATTTGTCCATTTCATCTAGGTTGTCTAGTTTGTTGGCATATAGTTTCTCATAATATCCTCTTATGATTCTTTTTATTTCTGTGGGGTCATTTGTAACTCCCCCTGAATTAGTCAGCCAAAGGGGTGCTAATGTGAAATACCAGAGATTGGTTGGTCTTTATAAAGGGTATTTATTTGGGGTAGAATTCCACAGTTACCAGGCCATAAAGCATAAATTTCTTCCCTCACCAAAGTCCATTGCTACGTGTTAGATCAAGACAGCTGCCGACATTTGCCAGGGTTCAGGCTTCTTGGGTTCTTCTCTTCCCAGGGCTTTGTTTCTCTCTGAGCTTAGCTCCTCTGTTTCCACCACAAGGTCAGCTGTAGACTATCAGGTGAACTGCCAGCTTCTCTTCTCCAGGAGAATGCGCTCTTTGGCAGCTCTCAGTTCAATGCCTGGTCGGAGTGTATTTTTTGCAACACAGACCAGATCAATGTGATAGAGCTTCCTGTCTGGAAGCTAGGAGCCTTGTGATTCAAACTTTCTCTGAGACAGTTCTCCAGCCTTCTCTGGCAGCCCCCTCCCTTTTCTCAGGTATGAAATATTTCCACTCCCCTCTAAGTCCTCAACAATCAGTCCTTGTTAGTACAGGAGGAGATTGGGAGGGTTATATATCTTTAGCCCCTTGCATGCTCCAAGGCATACAATGGCATAGCCCCACCTGGCCTGGAAGGGCTCCTGGGACACAGCAGACCAAATTTGTGACTCAAAAGCTGAGTCAGCATTAGGCTGTGTCCTTCTCTCTCCCTTTCCTGGGGCATAATCAACAATTATTCCCAGCTAGAAGAGAGGGAGATTATGAGGGTGAGATTTCTCCAGTCCTTTGCAGGCTCCAAGGGCAAACTGCTATGTGATCTCACCTGGCCTGGTAGGGCTTGTGGGACACAGCACACCAACTTTGTAGGTCAGAAACTAAGTCCGCCTTAGGCTGTGTCCCTCCCTCTCCCCTTTCCTGGGGTGGTAGATCCCTGGAACCCCCTTTGCCTGTAGTCACAGGTCCAGAGGCCTGAGAATTCTACAGTGTCTTTAATGTGGGGGAGGGTGCTGGCAGCAGCAGCCCCTGGTTTCAACTCATGGTTCTGTCTTTGCAATTTCCCTCCTGTGACCCTCTCTCCTCTGGGCAGTGTCCAACCTTTGTCTGAAGATCCTTTTCAGGGCTGTTTCAGCCTGTTCTCTTGCTATTTTTCTGGAGGAGAAGATGTTCCCATGTCTTATTCCTCTGCCATCTTCCCACAAGTCTCCATGTGCTATTTCTGAGGTCTCTGTTTCCTTATCTCAGCAGTCAGCCAGGGACCTGACATATATTTCCTTCAATGCCAAGAACTAAAAAAAAAAAACAACCCCTTCCTTTCTTTACAGATTGGCTGTGAGCTGCAGCACTGCTTCATATAAAATGTGGCTGCCCCCTACTCTAGTTTGACAGTCATATCCTTCTTGGGTGGATCCTAAAGATCAGCCAAAAGTGCAATCTTAGGGTCATGTTTCACAAGAATCCAGGGTACCCAAGGTTTGTGTTAGCTCCAGGAGGCCCTTATCCCAATAAGAATCTTACTCCTCAGCCTTGTCCTGCCGAGGCTTTTAGGTATCCCTGCTGCTTGGCCCATTATGTGTTGCTTACTGCATGTAGATTGTCTTCAAATGCTTTTATCAAATGCCACCTGAAAAGCTGCTCTCTCTTGAGATAGATGAAATGAATGCCAATCTTTATCCCCGTCCTGCAAGGAACCTCCAGAATAGACAAATATTCATAATCACATTTATTGTTGTTCTTTGTGAAGGTCCATATTTCTTTCAGTGTACACTATGTGTAAAATACGTTACAGTAAATGGCTTTGCAAGAGTGTGGCAGGAGAGAACATTGTGTTATAAGAATAGACAATTCATTTAAGAAGGTTTGTAAAAATTAGTGAAGATTAATATAGAAGTATTTGGAGAAATATAGTGCTTTATTTTTAAGATATGTATAGGCTAGTGAGAACAATCAGGTAATATTTATGATCCATAGATGAGTTACAATAATTGAAGGAGCAAAGTCTTTAAGTTCATGATCCTGGGAATAGATTGGTTTTGTGTAAAAACAAGGGAAGTTTACGTATTTTAACAAGATATCAGGAAGAAAGATAGAGTCTGGGTACAGATGGATTAGTTTTGTATATTTGATAGTGTGAAATGGCTAGCCTTGTTTTATAATATGCTCTTACTTTGCAATTAAAATAGCATTAGTATTTATAAACCGAGTGCACTGAAAGGGCTGCTGGAAATTGAGGGGAAAAGGAAACAAGTCTAATAGATCAAGGACATTACTGATCACTCTCTTGCAATCTTAGATAATAAATTTAAGTTAAACCAGTCAGCAAGATCATGCCTTAATCTGAAACCATGTTCAGCAGGGAGGATGGCTCCAGAATAGGCAGAGCTTTGGGTTTTGCCTTGTGAGTAAAGCAGACAGAAAGAGCAAGTGTAGTTAATGCAGTGTGAAATGGATTGATTATATTGAACAATGATGAAATGAATATGTAAGAGAAATATTTATGTTAATCTGTCAATGATCATGAAATAATTGTAAGATAAAACCATGAGCATATTAAAGGAGTGTAAGACATTTGAAATTGAAAATTGATAATAAAGAAAACACAGGCATGGACATTGAAGTTAGAGTTGAGAAGAAATAAGGATTATTAAAGTCCTGTGTTCATACACATTATTCACCTTGAGTTTAATTGCTGAAAGAAGTCACAAGACGCAAGCAGTTTAAACTTAGGGAAGAGCTTTACAACTAGCAAAGGAGACAATATGCATTGCAAGGGGCTGACAACATCAGGCATGGACATTTTTGTCCTTCTACCACAAGTCAGAGAGGACACACACTCAGTCCACGTCTCAAGCTACCAACAACATATACAAATTGGGAGGTATTAATAAGCCCAATCTGCTCAGGTGTTGGCAACTCTTATAGTGAGCTGGTCATGTAGGCACATTCAATCTATGAGGCCAGGCTGCACCATCAAATTCCCCTCCCCACTCCAGGTTCTACCATCTCAGGTGCAAATCAAAAGTCCTATTGTAACTACAAAACTAATCAGATAGGATTAAACATCTGAAACAACTCTGGACCTGTGATGACTGACAACCATTTAGGTTTAGTTAACAGATTCCACAGCTTTGGCCAAAGGTTAGTAGATCTACAGATAAGCTTGTAGTCAATGCAGACTTGCTATGAAGGTAATAAGAAATTAATAGGACTGGAAGACAGACAATGGTAGCCATTGTAAAAAAAAAATCGAGAAGAGAGCTGAATTGATTGAAAAAAATAAAAGAAATTCGCAGCAATAATGGAAAAACACTTCTCTTAATATCAAAACCTGAATCTGTAGGTGTAAAATGAACACTATGTTCCTGTAAACAAGTGATAAAGTTTATTGAAACAAGAGAGAGATTTTGGTGAACAAATCCATATTTATAAAATGAAGAAATAATTCTAAGGACACAAAAGCAGAACAAAACTCCTGGGAAGCTGATAAATTACCTACAGCAGCACTAAAGTAAAAAAAAAAAAAAAAAAAACACAACTCTGGAGTAAATAAGAATTGCGTGTTATTTTTCAATCAAATTTCTCAAATATTTAAGAGAATGTATTAAATATGGCAAACATTACTAGAATAGTTAGAGGGAAAATACTATGGATTTAGAAATAACTAAATCAGGAACACTGATGATAAAGAGATGAGATGAATGGATGTTTAGATGTGCTAGTATTTTCTGTTTTTCTGTTTGGTATTCATTAGCAGTTATTAATCAGGAACAAAAGGCTTATATAAACAAAGTTAAAATTTACCTAACAGGTAAATTAAAATCTGAGAAAAATTATTCCTAACTATCAACTTGGGAGCACACAAGATCAAACAAAATAAAAATATATGGCGTAGATGAGAAAATTAATATAGATTAAGACAATAAATTTTGTTACATACCTTACTGTCATATCAATAAATGTAAGTGGAAAGCATCTTTAGATGAGGCAATATTTCAATATACATCAAAATGTTCATTCTTTTAACCTACCCACCGATGTATCTTATAATTAAACTCAGATTGTGTACCACATTATATGTATATGCATATTCCTTACAGTAATATTTATAATAAATATGGTGATAACAATAGAAATAAGCTTAAATGTTCATTGGTAGGAGACTGGATAAACACTTACTTAGAATAAGTTTTACTATTGAAAACAACAAAAACTGGCTTTATATAGTTGCTATGCATGAAAAGAGTCTGGAATTATGTGCAAGGCCTGGTAGATGGTGGTAACTGATTTTGTTTTAATGTAACACCTTTATTGAGATAAAAACTTATATACTATTCAATTAAGCCTTTGAAAGTTTGCAATTTATTGGGTTTTAGTACACTTAGAGATTTGTGCACCAAGAGTACTATCTAATTTTAATCCCCAAAAGAGAAAGATTATATTTTTAAACTAATCTATTCCTGTGGGTGTGATACCCTTTGATTGCATTAAATTTAGTTGAGGGCCCTTTGGTTAGATTACTTGATAAGATTGCTTCAGTGCTTTTGATTGGACTATGTCAGTGAGGCCTGGTTCAGGTTGAATCTTTGCCCCCTTGCTAGGTCTGATATAAATGGAAAAACAGAGAGAGATACACAGACAGACACAGGAAAAGTACTCTGACATATTAGACCCTGCCATGCTGGGACTTAGTGAAAAGGCCCAGTAAGAGACAAGCCCTATGCCTGGTTTTCCCACAGCTGCAAAAAGGCAGGGGCCTTGGCAGAGATGGGTGGCCTTCTTGCTTCACCTCCTGGTGAAAGCACCTGTTATGGTGCCTCAAGTTGGACTTTTCACGGTCTTGTAAGCTTTTAGCCCAAATAAATCCCTTAATAAAAGCCAGCACATTTCTGGTACTTTGTATCAGCAGCCCTTTGGCAAAGTAAGACATGTGGCCTATGGGGCTTGGCCCAGCACACACATGCTCACTCTGTCCACTGCTCAGGCTGCTCTTCCCATCATACCTGTCCCTCCACCTGCACAATTCCCAGTGACTCACTGTGCTGTCAACTTTTCCAAGAAGCCTGCCTTGATGTGTCCCCTCTGGAGTGGGTGGCTTTCTGTGTTCCCATAACATCTTCTCCTGGTCTCTGTGTCAGCATTTACCATATTGTTATGCCCAACTCTACCCCTCCCCAGCTGTCAGCTCTAACAGGACACGGACAGTGTCTGATACCCTATCCCATGGTCCCAGGCACCCAGAAGGCACTCCATAAAGGTTTGTTGTGTGACTGCAAGACTGTGAGGAAGTGGAAAGAAAGCAGATTTAGAAGGCATTCCCAGCAACTCTGAGCTATAGACCTTCAGGCTGGTCACTGCATGCCTTGAGATGAAGATTAAATAACATTAAGGTCCTCTCAGTGAGGACAGGTGGAGGCAGAGAGGAGGAGGAGCTGCAAGGCTCACCTGCTTTCTTCCTTGCTCAGACTAATATGGCTGTGCCCACCTCCAGGTCTGACCTTTGAGGGGACCTGTCTTCATGTCCTACATGAGCACATGCTTATGCACCTCCACATGCAACCAGTCATTGACATGTGGAAACTGAGCTTCAGAGTCACACTGGAATGGCTCAGGGCCTCTGATGTATGCAGAGCACAAGGGGTAATGTAGAATGATTCCCTTCTAGACCAGGGTGCCAACATGCCCCCCTGCATTTGCTATCAGAATGAGGGCCCCTTCAATCCTGGGTTCATGGCTTAAACTTTTCCCATATGAGACAATTTTCCTTTTGGCCTCCCTGCATGGGTCCAGCATACATGTGACATCACAGGTGTGGACTATGGGGCTGGGGTCAGAGGAGGAGAGGACACCAGGGGGGTGAGCAGGTGGAATTGAGGAAGATTCTGGAGGCAGCTGTTACAGACACTATGGTAATTATGTTCAGCTTTTAAAAATGGACATTTACAATATATAAATGTAAAATTGCAGCTTATAGCTGTTGTCATTTTTTAATGAGTTATAATTGACTTTGCATGGTGTGAAATAAATGTTTAAACACTGGTTAAAGTAAAATAAAATAAAATAACATTAAGGCCATAAGCCCTCTCTGGGCATGGACTTTCCTGAACAGCTGCTTGGCTCTTAGTGCTGGGATTGCAGCCAGCTAGGTGAAACCAGGGTGATCACTGTAGGACCCACAGTGTTCAAAGCAGGACACTGGGACAGCCTCCTCATCCATGGCAGGTGCTCAGTGACCTATGCCTGGGTGGGGGGAGTGCTTGTGCCCACTCAGCTCCTGCCAGCTCTTACCATTCTGTGTGCTATGGCCAAAGAACCCTCCCCAATGTGCTCCCGAGATCATCAGGTGAATTCAGCAACTCTGCCCCAAGCACTCACCATGCACCAAGCTCTGTGTTTGGTCCTGGGTATGGAGTGAAAGGAATGCTGGTGGTCTCTGCCCATCAGGAGGTGGACAAAGTATGAAAACAAGCACAAGTGCAAGAGAAGAGCAAGGGCTATAGAGAAAGCCCAGCAGGGTTCGGCGAGGAGGGCTATGGGACCACCAGGTGTGAGGGCCTGGAAGGACACATTGAGGTGACACATTGTGACCAGAATGACAAGAGGGAGCCAGCCCTGCACACATGTGGGAAGAGGATGCCAGGGAGAAGGCACAGCAGGGGAAGAGAAGGAGGTAGAGGGAGTTTGTTCAGAAAGAAGGTTAGGAAGGCAGCTGCTGTGGGCAGAGCCTCAACTGAGGCTCAACTGGGGAGGAGCTGCTTCCCAGCTCTGTTGTTTTGATCCACAGGATTCATATTGGGATGGGAGATAGACTGGGAGAGTTTACTCACAAGAGAGAGTGGTGCAGAAAGCAGAGCATTTTGTGTAAGTCTTATGAGGAGTGCCCTGACATTTAGCCATATTTCTTTGTTTAGCAGTGAGTCACCAGGCCAGGACTCACTCCAAGGGGGTGGGGGTATAGGAAGCTGCTTGTATCTGGAAGCAGAGACAGCAGGGAACTAGGGCACAGGCAGCCACCACAGAGGTTGAGAGGAGGCACTTACATCTGACTCTAAATGCAATGGGAAGGCTCTGGAAGGATTCTGACACAGTAACAATGACTGAATTTCATCTCATTTCAACCTCATCATGGTACAGACTGAGACAGCCATCCAGGAGTGAAAGTGATTTTCCTAAGATCACACAGGCCTACCCAGCCCTGTTTTGAGTTGTATTCAATGTTATATCCATCCCCTTCCTGTTTATTCCATGTCTACGTCTGAGTATTAGCTACGTGGGAAACAAGACTATGGGATTTGCAGTGTTTGCCCCACATACACTTGATGACACTCCAGGGAAGCAGATGCTAGAATGATTCCCACAATGTTGATAAGGAAACTGGGGGGCCTCAGTGGGTAGTCTGGGGTCACAAAACTGAAAAGAAGGAGTAGCTGTGTCTCAACCCAGCTGGGTCTCCACATAACTAGGGCCCAAGCTGCACACAGGCCTTCCCAGGTAGCTGTGCGGAGGAACTTGCTGGCAGAACTGTGTCCAGTTAACAAATGGTATAGGTGAGGAGGATAGGCAGAAAGATCTGCAGAGGGATTTTTGAGGAGTTTTAACCATTGAGGGGGGCAGGGAAAGGAGACCTAAGAGGTGACCTCACTTCCTTGGTGAGAGACCCCAACAGAACTTGGAACTCTGGTAACCAGGCACCCAGATTCCAAAGGCAGCCCTGTTCCCAGCTGACTTGGCAGGAGACACTCAAGAGAGCAACATGTTCTCCTGTTGTGTGCCTAGATCCCGAGGCTCAAGTCTCAACCAACCTAGGAATGAGACTCTTTTCTATCACTTTTGACGTTGGCTCAGGCCTCAACCACAAAGCCCCTGGCCACCGGCCAGGAGGTACCCAAAGGTAACATGGGGTGGCCCAGGCCCAGCCAATTCAGCACTTGCCACTACTGTGCTCCTGCCTGGGCAGCCCCTCATCCCATCCACCTCCCAGTGAGTGGGAGGCATGAGCAGTGAGACCACCATGGGAAGGGGCAGGCCAGCAGGGATGGGAAACAAGTAGGTCCATCCCTGTCACCTGCTAGGTCATGGCAGGAAGGGTGAAGAGGAGCATCTTGGGATGGCACCCATGTGTACCAGTGTTAATCCTGAACCCTCAAGTTGTCATCTCCTCTATAACGGGGCTGGAGGGGAAGGCAGACACCCATCTGGGCCTGATCTAGGACCCAGCCCAAACGAGGCATGTCTTCCCTTATGGAATAGGGCAGGCCACTCACTGATGCCTCTTGGCCCAGCTGTCGGGCAATGTCTTCACAGATCTCCACTCAGGTTGTCGGCGAGGAGCCGGAGGAGGGGCTCATCTACACCGTCTCTCTGCAGGAAGTGCAGGTACATTGTGGCCCTGGGCAGGGCCAGCACCACTTCCAAGTGGGAGCAGGTGCTGATGGGGGTTACAAAACACCAGGAGAGCACCCCAGGACCTGGATCCCACCCTGGCCACATACTCGTTCCCTCTCCCATGGTTTCATGCCCAAATGACCCAATATCCCAATTCCTGAGGCACCTGTGTCCCCCCCCCAATCACTCACCACACTGACATTCTATAGAGCAGGGGGCAGGTCACTTCAAATGGTTAAAAGAATAGCAGAATGGGGTCTTTTGCATGGGTTTCCCTTCAGGATAGGCTGAAGGGTGGGCTCCCCTCAGATATGTGTGTATTTTGCTGCTGTGTTTCTGTTCCACTCCCCGGCTCCATGTCCCCGGGCAACAGTCTTCATGACTGTCCTTTCAAACTTCCTCCAAGCCATACAGCTCCTCTTGCTTAGGAGGGTTCTTGCCATCTCCCAAAACTGTCCCCTTGACCTTCCCAGGTCAGGAACTGAGGGCTTCCAGATGGGAGGTGGCTTACAGCAATGATTTGGCCTTCAGTACTGCTGGATCTTGAATGGTCCTTTCCTGTGTCCCTGTCAGCACTGCTACCCTGAACACCTCCCATGTGCCCAAAGGCACTGATCCTCCCATTCCCAAGGGGACCCAGGAAAACATGACTGGGCAGAGGACATGCAGACAACACTTTCAACAGTGAGAGCCAGATAACTTCCCTAAGGCTGGAGCAGTTCAGGTACCACCAGCTCTCTGTGTGGGCAGGAGTGTCCTTGCACCCTGCACTTTTTATTTTCCTTCATTTACCAGATCTGGGGTCAGGGTGGTAAATGGCATAGCCTTGTGGCTTTAGACCCATGAGCAGTGGAGTACTGAAAGTTGTTTACAGACCAGGTGGGTCTGCTATTCCCTAAGGCATCTGCTCAGATTCTCAGGCCTGCGGGGAACTTTCTCCCCCCAGGGACACTCCAGGTATCTACGCTTTCCTGGGTGTGGGGTTTCATCTTTCAATTATTTCCTCACATCAAGTTCAATTTGAAGGCTGAGGACCTTTCTCTGCTAGAGGCATACACGTCCCCCTCAGCCTCAAGTTTCTGAGGGATTGGGTGCAACAGGTCTGCCCATAGCTCCAGCCCCTCCTGGGAGTCCACAGTTCTGCCTCTGACCACATGTACCTCTTCTGTCCCACCCTAGAGGAAGAATGACTCAGCCCTTTTGAGGGAGGAGAGCCCTATGGTGTGGACAGTCAAGGCAGGCCGTTGGGAGAAGCTGGTGGAGCACCTGGTGCCCGCCTTTCAGGAGGGTGACCTCATGTATGTGAACATCTTCCTTGGGACATATCGGGTTTTCACCACCACCAGGCAAGTCCTGGACTGGCTGTTCCAAAGGTGAGTGCCTGCCCCATTCCTGGTCACTTGACTGCTCTGCCCCAACTTCCTTGTGTCTCAGAAATGTCATTTCACCCACTGGCCTCAGTTTCCTCCTTGGGAAGGGGGTCAGTAAGAGGACCATCCTCCAATGTTGATTGTAAGGACTAACTGGGAGAATCCATGGAAAGTGCTTCCTCGAGCTTGGCTCAGTGGACAGGGTGGCTGGAGGGGCAGGGTTGTTTCTAGGCAGGACTTTCCTCTTCCCAGTGAAGAAGCTCTCAGCCTCACCCCCTTACTGGCCCCAGTTTCCTCATTTCTAAATGAGGTTTGAGAACACTTTGGGGCCTCCAACCTTGGTGTGGTCAGAGCAGGGGTCACTGTAGGCTCCCAGAGGGGTCCAGGGCCCCCTAGTTCTGAGAAGGTGCTGCTTAAGGCTCATTCTTTCATCAAGTATACATCAAGTGTCTACTAGGTACAGGCACTTATTGAGACACGTAGCTTCATGAAGTGTACAAAGCAGACAAAAACCCCTGCTCATCTGGGTTCCACTTGAGTTGGGGCCACAGGCAATAACAAGAGTCATCTTAAGCAGGGAGTACATTCAGTAAGTTAGCTGTGACATGCTCATGCTCTCCCCTAGATATGGATGTAACTGTGTCAGTGCCAGGCATGGTGGATGCCTTGAAATGAAAAAGTGAGTTCACATTGGGTGAGGGGGAGGGCATCTTCTCACCATACACCAGTGTGGGGAGTTGGGTGGTAGGTGGCAGGGAAGGACTGGGCCCCACACATCCTATGACCCCCCTGGAGGGCTGAGTCCAGAGGGCTTCCACCTCTAGTTGGAAAGGAGTCAAAGGAAGCTCTGGGTGAGGTCCTGGGACACTGGCTGTAGAGGAACCTGGTGTCTCATTGTAGGTCCCCAAGAGAACCCTTCCCCACCACAGCCCATCACAGCCTCAAGGCCCCCAAACACCACCTCATACAGACCCATGAAAGGAGGTGTTGAGCAGCCTGCTCCAAATCTGCCATGGACCTCAGTCCTGTCTGCCTCCTGCAGGATGGCAGAGATGGCTGCGAACCCCTATCATTTGGGAAGGCGGTGTCAGTGGGAAGAGGAGACACACACAGGACACATGGCAGAAGATGAGGCAACTCTTTGGGGTAGAATTGACTGGGTGGGGGCCACAAGTTTCCAGGGCAGGAGGACAGATGTTGTCCCCTCATCACTCACAAATTGATGAAGCTCCTACTGTGTGTCAGCACCAGGCTAGGGACAGACCAGTCAAAAGCCTTCCCTGTCCTTATGCACTTTATGTTCTAGAAGGAGGGCCCCTGGGGACAGCAGGGAAAGAAATGCCAGTTTATGACTTGCTGCCCACCCACCTCTCCTCCCTGCTGGAAACCTGGATGGACCAGTACCCTGAAGATTTCCTACAACCTCCAAGCTCTCCCTGCCTCAAGCTGTTGGTGGCCTATGCCCAGGTGCATCTACCTGGCTCTGCCCTGGAGTATCGTGCTGTAGTTTTCCTTTCACAGACGATCCACCCGAAGCCTATTGAGGCAGACCCAAAGGGTGAGGAGGACTCAGGGTGGTAGCATGTGAACTTATGGGATGGGGGCCGGGATGGAACCCTATAGGCAGGAACAACCAGAGGTTGCCCTTGGGCCAGAAACAAGGAGGAGCCTCAAACAAGGCACCTGGGAGACTGCAGTCTGGGAACACTTTTTTTGGGTTGGATCTTCCCCTAGGGGTAGTGGGATCTTCTCTGTATTTGAAAGACACTTGGAGCCATTCCTGGTGTGGAACCTACCTCTTCTCCAGCTCCTTTGTCAGCTCCAGAGCTGCAAATGCCTCTAGTGCGACATCTAGTGCCAGTTCCACCACATGCAGCAGACACAGGGGCAGTTCCTGTGTCTGCCACAACACTGCCACCTATACTGCCAGCTATGGAGTTTGCACCAGTGCTTGCTCTGGAAATTGAACCTGATGTGTTAACTGCATTCCCAGATGTAGCAGCTGCTGGTAGGCTGGTAGCAGCTGCTGCCAGGCTGGAGGAAGTAACACCCTCTGTATCACCAGTTCCTGAGCTGGAGGCAGTCCCTCCTCTACCTCCAGTGCCACCTACACAGTCTGTACCAGGGCCCATTTTGGAGCTACAGCCTAACTCACCTCTCGAGTTGGAGGCAAGTCTGGCAACACAACCAGAGCTACCACCAGAGCTCAAATCAGCACCAGGGTGGACTACACCACCAGAGCCTTCCTGTTCCTGGCCACAGGCATAACAGAAAGGGCTGACTGAGGAGAAGGCTCCTCTTCTGGCTTTCCCTCCTGAGCGGTGGCAGAGCAGTTGGCACCGATGGATGTGGTGAGCATTTGGACTTGGCAGGGTGGAGCTGGGGGGATCTTCCTCCCAGGATCTGCAGTCCCAGCCTTAGCATCTGATGATCCAGAATCTTATGCTCTGGGTCCAAAGCCTGTCTCCACTCCCAGCACTGTAACCTGGGCAAGCTTATTAATCCCCAAGCCCACACTGGCCCCTTCTGGAGAGTAGATATAGGAAACTAACCATACCTGCCACACACATTGACTGTGAAGATTACATGAGAGCAAAGAAATACTAAGCCTTAGGGGGCTTGGTCCTTGGGAGGTTGAGGAGAGTTCACTATTAACTGGCTACATGGGTGGCCACTCTGTGCTGGGGGTCTCCACAGCATCGACACTTAATAAGACCCTGATATGCACTAGATCCTTTGGCAGACACCCAAAGTCTCTGGTCCCCCCAAGGATCATGCACCTGACCTCAAGCAGGCCTAGGAGGCATTATCAGGAGGGGTGGTGGAGGCCTGAGGCACCTCTGGTGCTGGAGTCTGTGAGATGGACTTCAAAGTGCAGCTCTCTCTTCCCCACTAGCCTTGGGCCCTGGGTCACTCAAATGTTAGGTCCCCTCAGGGGACAGAGAACACACCCTGTGCTCAGCCCGCTGAGCTCCAGCTGAGACCTCCTGACCCTGGCCTGGGTCCATAGGGCCTGCGGGATCTGAGCTGCATGGGTGCAGAACCGACTGACATCTCCTTCTCTCCAGGAGCTGTTCAAGAAGGTGGTGCCTTACCACTGCCTGGGTTCCATCTGGTCCCAGAGCAACGAAAAGTGCAAGGAGCACGTGCCACCCACCATCCGTGCAATCATCACGCAGTTCAACTGTGTGACCAACTGCTTTATCTCCACCTGCCTCGGGGACCAGAGCTTGAAGGCTCCAGACAGAGCCAGGGTGGTGGAACACTGGATCGAGGTGGCCAGGGTATGCTCAGGGCACCCCCTCTGGGTCCTGGAACCCCTATCTGTTCTTATTGGCTCTCAGGACTACAGGTCCTCCCTGGCCTGTAGCTCAGCCCTGCACTATCATCACTAATGACCCAGGCTACTCCCTCAGGTTGAGTGTGGGTGTCCCTCCCTGGGTCCACGGTGTGCCCTCAGGGTCTCTCTGGGTGTTTGTCTCATCCAAGAGGGGCGATGTCAGCTGAGGGGGCTGAACCTGGAGTAAGGGGCACTCAGACCACACCTCATGGCTCATTCTTTCTCCCTCACCAGGAATGTCAAATCCTCAACAATTTCTCCTCTTTCTATGCCATCTTCTCTGCTCTCAAAAGCCACTTGATTCTGTTGGCATTCAAGAACTGGGTCTGTGAAAACGGTGCCGCAGATGAGAAAGAAAGAATAAGACAAAGAGAAGAAAAACTGGGATCAGGGGACTCTCCTTCCAATATGGAGAGAAGAGCCCAGCCACCTCATAAGGTGTGGCTTTTATTTTGGCTTTAGAACAAAGAAAATACATGTGAACATGTGCAAGGGTGATAGATACTTGGCAGTTACATTTTACTGAAATCAACAAGTCTTAAAGGTTAATGGCTCAGTTCCTCTTTTCCTTCCTGAAATTCACAGACATTGTAAATCTGACAAGCTCAGGTTGTTTCCCCACCCACCTCCTATTAGCATGAGACTGGAGGGCTTGTTTCCTACATTCCAAGGTGACCTTCTTTTCTGTCAGTAGTCATGGCCTTTAATTGAAACTCCATCATTTCCCCCTTTTTTATTAATTAAAGCTCATAGGAACCATTATATAAGCTGATACAAGGTGACCTCCTGTCACACTTGTCTTCTTCCATAGGCTCTTGTGACTGTGCCTGTCTTAGGTTGTCCTCCTCTGAGAATCTTACCCGTCATTGCTACCAGTCAAGCTTTTGAGCTCTTACATGGGAGACAATTTCATTGATATTTGTGCTTCTTCAGGTTCCTTAAATGAATATTTTTGTGCAGATAATTAGTATTAAGATCAAGGGATTATTAGTAGAATCTTTCTACTAAATAATGCAAAATTAGTTTTTCATGGACAAGTTTCTTAACATAAATGCATTTATCTGGTCTAATTCTTCATTTTTTCTATGAATATATGTTATTACTCTACCCTTGACAACACAAACAATTAAAATGCATATAACAATAATTCCAAATCCAATCCAAAATGATATTTGAACTGTTTTTTGTTTCCACCAATGAAATGGCTGCTCCAGTGGTTTCTTTCAATTTGTTTTGATACATGCTCAATGCCTTCTTTTGCAATTCTAAAATATTTATAGAAACATTGTGCTTATATCCAATCAAATGATTTTTTCACTTCCAAAGGAATAATACAAAAGAACTTTCATTCCTATCACATTTAAGAGCTCTTAACAAGTTTAAATTATAAATTTGATTACCCAAATGTATAATAGCTGTTTAAAGATCATTCATACGATTATTCAATTCCATATCAATGTTAGACTGGCTATGCCACATCTCACTTGCATTTTTATGCCAGTCCCTAACATATTGTTGATTCTGTACTCCTTGATGCAGGGCTGTGCCAATGACAGCTGCGCAGCAGTCATGATGCCAATCGGTCCCAAAATTTCTGCTATTAAAAGTCCAATCAGTCTTTTAGTTCTTTTTAAATAATGGTCGAGGAAATGCCACAGCAACTGGGATTCTGGAGACTGCTGCCAATGTCTGGTCATCTGAACCGGTAACCATAGTCCTTTTCTTCTTCTTGCTATAAAAAGAGTTTGATTTTCCTGCAAATATGAATTCTTAAGACATGTAAATAAAGAGCAATTCGTGTTCCTTTCACCAAAAGTTACTTTTCCAATGATAAAACTATAGGATCTCGTACACATACTGTAAGAAATTGAGTTAATTTTTCTTTTTTAAACTAGTAATATCAGTTTTGCTGCCTTGCCTTTCAAAAATTGGACCAGTACTCAAAAATAATTTCCACAAATAACTAAGTTTTGTTGTTTAGTGTCCCATGGTTGTGGGATATATCTTCCTTGAATTTATTATTGAGCTGTTAGTAAATGCTGTATTACCAAAATTCTAGAAATAAGGATTACTGTCATTTGTGATTATGGTTGAATTATTAATGAGCCAAGAAATGGTTGTGTTTTTAATAGGTTTCAGTATCCCTATAAGGGCCCAATCCTTTACAATTCCATAGGAATCATTAAACAACACAACCTCTGTAAGCCCATGACAAATATGCCATTTGTTATTAAGTAGTCTGTTGTGAGAGTTACATGTAAGATTTACCGTATTTTCTGGTTTATATGGCAAAGGAAAAATGAGAACATAAATTTGACTGTGATTTTTAGGTTGCACGCATACAGAACCATATCCTCTACAAGTAGGGCAGTCTATAAAAGGTGATGTTAAATTTTCTATAAGTTTCCCTTCTTTTGGCTTTATATGTCCTGGAAAATGGTGAGATTGATTAAGATAAATTGGGTAAGACTCATCGCTCCAAGTTAACAGCTCTAGAAGAGGTGGGTTGGTTATGTATGCCCAATAAGTGTAATTATGATGTGGTATCATACCTTGACCTAATACTTTACCTATAATTAATCCAATGTAAAACCACCATGTCCATGGTTTAAGTCTTGGCAGCATCTTCAACTCTAGGCTTGATTCTTCTGGAGGGGATCCACTGCTCTTCTCCTGTTTCTGTAATGATAAGAGCAAAACCTCGGCCCCAAAATTTTACCTCTCCTTTTTCCCATTTATTGGTTGTTTCATTTTTCCAATATATTGGTTGTCCACATTTTTCATTTTCATTCCTTTTTTTATTAACCTCCCAATGTCTTTCTGCTGCTGTGGTATTAGAAATTTGTTGTCTATTAAGAAAATTTAAAGTAAGCAATGCTTTAGATAGTTTGTCTTTAGCAGATTCTCCTCCATCTCCCCCTTTGGTGTTTTTGCAACATTAATTTTAATAAGTGATTACTTTTTTCTACTACTGCTTGTCCTTGAGGGTTATATGGAATTCCTGTAACATGTTTAATATTCCAGTTACCACAAAATTTTTTAAAAGATTGACTAAGATATGCAGGCCCATTTTCAGTTTTTAGCTGTGCTGACAGGCCCATTACACAAAATAATGTAATAAATGAGAACGTACATGTGAGGCTTTTTCACCAGCTTGAACAGTTGCCCAAATAAAATTAGAATATGTATTCACTGTCACATGCACATACTGAAGGCAGCCAAAAGAGAGCACATGTTAACATCCATTTGCCAAATATCATTAGGATGTTCTCCACGGGGATTAGTTCCTGGAGAGAAAGTGGGGGCACTTATGGGCCCACAAGTAGGACATTTTCTAACAATCCTCTTACTTTCTTTTACTGTTAAGTGGGGATATTTATGACGTAAGCCAGAATTATTAGTATGTGTAAGTTTATGATAATCAGCAGCAGATTCTGTATGAGCAATAAGTTTATCTACTAAATCATTTTGTGAAGCCATAGGGCCAGGAAGTTGAGAATGGGAACGAATATGAGTAATGTAGATTGGATTAGATGGTTCACGAACAGTTTTTTGTAATTGTAGGAAAAGAACTTCTAATTCAGAAGCTGGAGTTATTTGAGCTGTTTCTATATGACAAACAACGTGACAAACATAAGCAGAATCAGACACAATATTTAAAGGCTCAGAAACATCAGTTAGCAATTGAATGACAGCCATAAGTTCTACCTTTTGGGCAGATAAATAAGGTGTTTTCCAAGATTTTGTAGTTGGGCCTAAATAGCCTGCATTTCCATTACTGCTGCCATCAGTGTAGTAAGTTGGCAAAGCAAAGAGTGGCTGTTGTTTGACAACCTTAGGAAGAATCCATGAAGTATGTTTTAAAAACTGTAAAAATTTTGAATTTGGGAAGTGATTGTCAATTGTTCCAATAAAATCTGCTAAGGCCACTTGCCAAGGGTTACTGAACTGCCAGAGCTGAGAAAGCTCCTGCTTTGTAAGGTCTAGTATGATTTTATCAGGATCTCTAGCCATAAGCTGTCTCAGGTGAATACGGCCTTTCGATATTATTGCTGAGATTTTTTCAGGATAAGTATGAAGTTTTTTTGTATCTTTGTTGGGTAGGAATATCCATTCTATTATGCCCTCCTCTTGCCAAAGTATCCCAGTAGGGGAATGGCAAGATTGAAATATTAAAAGAGGAATTGGAAGATTTACATATATCCTTGTTAGTTGGCTATTTTGCACTCTTTTTTCCAACCATTTTAACTCCTCTTTTGCTTCTGGGCTTAAAATGCGAGAACTATTTAAGTCAGGGTCTCCTGTTAGGGTATTGAAAAGATTAGTTAAAGCATAAGTTGGAATTTCTAAAGTAGGCCGTACCCAATTAATATCACCCAGTAATTTCTGAAAATCATTTAAAGTACGTAAATTATCAGTTTGAAACTGGACCTTTTGTGGAGTTATAATATTCCTATTAATAGTATGACCTAAATATTGAAAAGGAACCTGTTTTTGAATTTTTTCTTCTGCTATTTGCAACCCATGTTGAGGAAGAATTTCTTCAGCCAGCTGAAATAATTGTTTCAGCTCAGAAGATTGCTCAGTGGCAAAAAGAATATCATCCATATAATGAATAATCATAGCCTTAGGAAATTGTTTTTGTAAAATTTGTAATGGAATGTGAACAAAGGATTGACATAATGTAGGACTGTTCATCATTCCCTGAGGTAAAACTTTCCACTGATATCGTTCCGTAGGAGCTGAATGATTAATAGAAGGAATAGTAAATGCAAATTTTTCTCTATCATTTGAATTAAGAGGAATATTAAAGAAACAATCTTTTAAGTCAATAATAATAATATGCCAATTTTGTGGGATCATAGCTGGGGATGGCAAACCAGGCTGTAAATACCCCATAGGTTGAATAACTTTGTTAATTTCACGCAAATCAGTTAACATGCGCCATTTGCCAGATTTCTTTTTAATTACAAAAACTGGAGAATTCCACGGACTAGTAGAGGGCTCAATATGCCCCGCTATTACCTGTTCCTGCACTAATTCTTTCAGGGCTTCCAATTTTTCTTTCGGAAGGGGCCACTGTTCTATCCAGATAGGTTTGTTAGCCATTTTAAAGGCAATGCGAAGCCCTTTGTAACAGTAGCCCCTACTCTAAATTTGAATATCCTAGGCCACGGTAGTCTCCAGTAAGTCGCATTTCAGGTCGGGAAGGGGGAGCATATTGCATGTGAGTAATAAGATGTTTAGCTGTATCAGAAACATGAGGAATATTCAAATAAGCCCCCCATTGGTATAATAAGTCTCTTCCCCATAAATTAAGTCCTACATCTGCAACATAAGGTTGCAGAGCTGCCTCTTGTCCTTTTGGACATTCTACCTTAAATATTTGAGTACTCTGGTAAACATCCGTCATTGTGCCAATGCCAGTGAAAACTGTAGGTACCTTTTGCAAAGTCCAAGCTTGTGGCCAATATCGTTTAGCAATAATAGACATCAGCCCCGGTATCCACCAATCCTAAAAATATCTTTCCGTTTATTTTTATGGTAATTTCAGGCCTTTCATCTCCAATTTCTGTTTGCCAAAAAACTTTATGCCCAGTGGAACCAAATTCTTCTGCACGTTTTAAAGAAAGTTTACAATACGGTAACAAAAGAAGTTGAGCTATGCTATCTCCTGATTCAATTTGATAGGGAGTTAAAGTCTGTACCAATAAGCAAATTTCCCCATGACAATTGGAGTTAATGATCCTGGTTTGCACCAAAACACCTTGGGTCTTAAGATTGCTACGGCCAATAATGAAACCTACATTGTTTTTTGGGATAGGCCCTTTAATTCCTGTTCTTATTTTTTGTATACCAAGTGAAGGCATAATGAACTTAGTTTCAGCTGCGGGAAGATCGACAGCTGCACTGCCTTTGGTAACTGCCTTAAGTTCTGTTATAGGCCGGAGCTCCGTTGCTGACTGGGTAGATTTGGGCTAGGTTGGGAAATGTGCTCATATTGTTTGTCTGAGGGCCTTGAGCGAGGCCCGCTGGGAAGTTTTCCGACTTATTAATGAGACTGCCATTTTTATGATATTTAGAATGGCATTCCTTGGCCCAGTGCAACCCTTTCTGACATATACGACATACATGAGTCGGCATTGATCTATTATTGCCGCTAGATGGAGCTCTTACATCCGTTTTGGCTCGGCAATCTTTTTTCATATGACCTGGTTTCCCATATTTAAAGCAATTTAAATTATTAATCATAGGACTATGTCCCTTTATAGAGGCTGCAAGAAGGGTCATGTTATATGTATTAAACCACTGTCTTGGCATGCCCTTATATAATCCTGTAAAGTACCTCCATTTGCCTTTATCAGACGCAAAGCCTTTTTACACTCACTATTAGCATTATCAAAAGCCAACATCAGAAAAAGCATTTATTTTTTTATTATTGTGGGTAAAAATCAAAATTTTCACAATACATACCAACATTTGCAAAATGATATATAAATATATATGCATATATGTGCATTTGCTTACAAAAATGTTATTTATATATATATATATATTTTTTTTTAAGAGGTGCTTAGATTACCCAAAATATTACACGGTACCCACTGGGATTCCCATGTTGCCCACCTCTCACACCTCCCACCACATCCCACACAAACATCTCCCACAAGTGTGGCCCACCACCCTCAATGGACTTACACATCCTGGGGCCTTGCCACCAACCATAGACCACAGTTCACACCGTAGACCACACTCTCTCCCACACAGTTCTGAGTGGTGTGTGCTGATTTAAAATGGCCTACATCTTTAAGGTCAGGCTGAGTTACTGTCTTGTTGACTACATCTTCCAGCCTAGCTACAAATTCAACATAGGATTCAGTATTTCCTTGAACAATTTTTGAAAATGATTGTACAGCCTGTCCAGGGGTGGCGATTCATCGCCAGGCAGCTAGGCAGCGCAATCGAACTTGTACAATGGCAATATCATCACATTGAGCTTGACAAGGAACTCCAGCCTATTGACCTATTCCTAATATTTGTTCAGCAGAAATAGGCACTGGTGGATTTTGCTGTTGATTTCGTCATTCTACAATATTAGCCTCATCAGCCCACCAAGTTTTAAATTGTAAAAATTCTGCTGGACTAAGAACAGCTCGAGCTAACAAATCCCAGTCCCAGGGTATTAATCTGTCTGTTTGTGCCATTCCTTGCACCAATCCTTGAGTATAAGGAGAATTTACACCATATTGAGTGCATGCTTGTTTTAATTCTTTGACAGTTTTAAAAGGAATAGGAGCATGCTCATACTGTACACCCCCTTGGGGATTGTCAGCATCTACTGGAATTTGAGTTAGTGTTACTGGAAAAGTAGAAGGAGTTGCATAGCCTCTGAATCTCCCTCTCTACTTCCCTGTGCTATACTTTTCATAATTGAGGGGGATGGTGCTGGCACTAAAACAGAAACTTTAGGAGGGTCATCGAATGTTGTAAAAAATGGATCAGTAGATACCTTAGGCAGTGCAGGTGCTGGTTGAAAAGACAATAAATCATAATTTGGAGCGGATGGCATAGCGACCGCTGGAAAAGTCCCATAAACTTCCTTTTTCCTTTCCTTCTTTTTATTAGACCTGAGTTTATCTGTTTTTGCCTGTTCATTAACCTTTTCATGTATATTTTCATTAAAATCACCACTAGCTTGTTCTGCTATCGGTCCAGCAATAGCAGTATCCTGTTTACAATCTTCAACTTCATCTGATTGTAAAGGTTCAAGAGCAACAGAAATAAGACTACACAAAGACCATACATGAAGGGAATTGTTTTTCCCTTTTGATAAACCCTTTTTAAAGCTTTCTTCACTAACTCCCAATGTTTCAGGTTTAAAATATCCTGCCCTTGTGGCTGAAACCAATAACAACATTTCTGTACAAGAGAAGAAAGTTCCTCAAAAGCCGAGGATTTAATAGTTACACCGGTCCTTTTTAATAAAGTTTTTAACACTAGAGTACTCTTCAAAGTTTGACTGCTGATTACCCATTACCCTGATGATTCCAAGGATGAAGCTTACCTTTTCTGTTTCTTTTTTCTTTTAAAACTGCTCTCAGGAGCTCCTTGGTCCCCACACTGACTGAAAGAAAAGTTTCGTTTTCAGAGCCCCACGTTGGGCGCCATATGTTGGCGTTCAAGAACTGGGTCCGTGAAAACGGTGCCATGGATGAGAAATGAAAGAATAAGACAAAGAGAAGAAAAACTGGGATCAGAGGACTCTCCATCCAATATGGAGAGAAGAGCCCAGCCACCTCATAAAGTGTGGCTTTTATTTTGGCTTTAGAACAAAGAAAATACATGTGAGCATGTGCAAGGGTGATAGATACTTGGCAGTTACATTTTACTGAAATCAACACGTCTTAAATGTTAATGGCTCAGTTCCTCTTTTTTTTTTTTTTATTATGGGTAAAAATCAAAATTCTCACAATACATACAAACATTTGCAAAATGATACATAAATATATATGCATATATGTGTATTTGCTTACAAAAATGTTATTTATATATATATATACATATATTTTAAGAGGTGCTAGATTACCCAAAATATTACACGGAACCCACTGGGATTCCCATGTTGCCCACCTCCCACACCTCCCACCACATCCCACACAAACATCTCCCACAGTGTGGCCCACCACCCTCAATGAACTTACACATCCTGGAGGCAGGATCATCCCACCCACCATATCCATGGGATATAAGCCCTCTCTCACTTGGAGTTGGAGTGGACATCACCATCAGTTCCTCTTTTCCTTCCTGAAATTCACAGACATTGTAAATTTTACAAGCTCAGGATGTTTCCCCACCCAGCTCCTATTAGCATGAGACTGGAGGGCTTATTTCCTACATTCCAAGGTGACCTTCTCTTCTGTCAGTAGTCATGGCCTTTAATTGAAACTCCATCAGATTCACCATCTCAAGAATACATGGGAGGAAGTTTCCAGGTGGGCAGACCTCTCTCCAGGGGACAGAAGGTTGGACCAGGGACTCCACAGACCCGGGCATCTCCCATCAATTAGCCTGGGAGGCAGTGGCTCTTGGGCAGGGGCCAGGTGGGGTGGGACTCTAGGTCTCCACATGACCTGAGGTCAGCTTTTCTGCCTCAGCACTGGTTCTCTCCTCTGTCAGTTACAGAGTTGAACCAAATGGGAGAATGTCAAGTGTTTGCTTCTCAGCAACACACTGTCCAATTGAAAGCTACATGTATCAAAACCAGCTGAGCATGAAATGGGAATGGGGGTCCCTGTTGTGCCCACCTGAGAGCTCAGGTCACAAGTAACACAGTGTCCTGCAGCACCCAGAGCTATCCAGTTTCAGCACCACCCATGCAGTCAGCCCAGGAAGCTAAAATAAAGTGGATTGTGCTTATACCCTCCCACCCACTCTCTCCTTCTCCTTCCTTCTTGCCCTCCCCCAGGGACAGCTTCCACCTCTTTCAGAGGCTGTGTGAGATTTTCTTAAATGAAGACAACTATGCAGAGAGGAGTGAGCAGATCATCAAGGTAAAGATGGGGCTGGGGGTTAGGGCTCAGGAGGTGGGGTTGTTAGTTTTTCATGAACACTTCTTTAAAACCATCCAGTCTGGCCTATTCTGGAAGAAGATGAAGTGGGATATATTTGTCTTGTGGGCAGGTGGGGGGCAGTTGTAGGGCAGTTGGCTGTGGTTCTTGGATGTGGTGGAGGTGGCTGGGATATTCCAGGAGGAGATGATGAACTGGCAGGATGAGAAGTCTCCACCCACACAGGAGGGTCTCATAACTGTGTCATGTTATGAATGACATGTGTGCCAGAGAGTTATGAGAAATATATGGGAGAGAAGAAACCATCGTGGTCCTTCCTGACCATTACTAGAAGCTTCCACATAAAAGAGGAAGCAAAACTTCAATGCTCAGTTCTCCTGGCAGCCCCATCATACCTGGACAATCAGACCGGGCACCATGGAGACCGATTCCTGTGTGGATGCTGTGACTTGTCTGCAGGCAGAATATCCTGATCGTGAAGCCCAGGGGAGGGGATGCCTTTGGCATAGCTTTGGGCAGACATTGGAGTCTCCACTCCTGTTGGATGGATCAGACAGGAACTGCTCACCTAAGCCTCCAGAGAAACCCCATCCTCACTTCCATGGCTGGGATGACATAAGGCCTCACTCCACACTCAGAGGCCTGGAGAACCAGACACCAGTTAGTAGTGGTGGGTGATGGGGTGGCGACAGCTCAGACAAGGCCTCTGTGTGGAGGGAACAGCCTGTCTTCCAATGCCCTGGGTGAATCAGGCCATGTCAACACCGTCTTGGGCCTCTGAGTTCTCACATGGTACAGAGGCATGACCATCCAGTGGTGTTGCCCTCATGGTGAGGTGGAGAGGTTCCAGGAGGAAAGGAAACATGGCTGAGTGTTCCTGTGACTCTGAGGTGGATAGCATAATGGCCAGAACATCCTTGCTAGCATGCAACACAGGCTTCTGAACTTCTGATGAGGGTGGTCAGGTGTTTGACCTCAGATCAAAGGTGAACAAAAAGGCTCAGGGAGGCCAGTCAGCATGCACAAGATGCACAATTTCATGCAGGGGACATCTGGCATGTGATGGCAGCAGATTTCCACCTGCCCACTTGGTCCAGGTGTCCAAGACCCAAGTGACCATAGATGAGGGGTGGAGGGTCTCACTGACCTTGTCTTCAACCTTGCCAGGAGGGCATCTCCAAGTTTGGTACCCTGGAGAGGAATCCCAAAAGAGCCCAGAAGCAGCCGCAGCAGGAGAGGGTGAGTTGCCTGAAGCCAGGAGGCTCGGGACGGGGTGGCCTCCAAGTCAGCATGGGGGCCCTCCTCAAGCCCATCCTTCCTGGGCCACTGAGCTTGGAATGCCTCCCTTCAGTGTTGCCTCCCCTTAACCTTTAGGGCAGTGAGCTGTGGGAATCCAGGGGGAACTAGATGCAGCCAGTCAGAGCAAGAGCCTGGAAGACCTGAATCAGGGTGGATTGGGTGGTGGAGGGGAATAAACTTGGTGATTTTAGAAAAGGCAATGCTGGGAGGTAATTGTAAAGGAGTTTGGGGTCCGTGGAAACTGGGAAGGTATTTTAGGGGTGACAGCTAAGTGTCTGAGACTGTCCCAGGGAAAAGCTGTGTAGTTCTAGAGGTCTGAGACTGAGGAGTTTTCAGGGAAGGGTCTTGGGGCACCTGAGAGCCTGTGCTCATCCCCACCCTACCCTATGCCACAGGGTGTCATCCAGGGCATTGTCCCATGCCTGGGGACATTCCTCACTCAATTTTTGATGGTGGACTATGCCATGCAGGAGTATCTGGATATAAGTGAGCCTGGGGGCTGGGGCAGGGTGGGAAAGGGACCCTGAGGCTTGGGAGGAGAGGCCTTCTCCCTGAGCCCTGAGCTCTTACCAGTGGGCACACCACATCTCTTGAGAGACTCACAGTGCCCTGGGAGCTGGGGTGCCATGGCTGCCTTGCAGACGAGTAAAAGTAGGCTGGTCCAAGGGGCCATCTCTCTACTGTCTTCATAGGCTGGGAGTGGAAGGTTTCTCTGTCTCAACTCCCGGTCCCCAGTCCTGACACCCAGAAGTCTGCCTGGATCCATCCCTGGTCTGGACTGCTCTGTGCATGTTGAACTCTGCAGCCATTCAGTGTGACAGAGGCTAAGGGATAATGGGCATGGCAATGGATGGGGGCGTCTTTATGATGGATGCAAACTCTCTGCCTTCCAGGGGAGGATGGTCAATTTTGACAAAAAGAGGAAGGTGAGCAGCTGTGGCCATCACTGGGGGTGGGGGTGGGGGTGGGGGAGATGGAAAACAGGGACCCTTCTGGGCAGGACACCCTAAACTGCATGCAACTTCCTCTTAGATTGATGGTGAAAGTTTGAGGAGAAAAGACAGGGCTGAACCCTCCCTCGAGGGTGGGGGTTATATGAGGGGTGGGTGTTATATGTGGGATGAAGGACATCTTGGAAGATGAGCTGTGTGAACTGAGCCCTGAGGGCAAGTAGAGCCTGGAAGGGAGTGGAGGAGTGGGGGACCCATAGAAGCAAAACCAGCCACTGGCCCCCTTCCCACTCAGCAAGCCCACCCAGGCCTCAGCAGTGCCTCTTCCTTTCCTCTGGGCCCAGGAATACCAGATGGTGGCTGAGCTCCAGCAGCTCCAGGCAGGCTGCTGCTATGACTCCCTTATTCCCAATGAATAATATGGGGCCTGGTTTGGGGCCTTGTAGCAGCTCAGCGAGATTGACAGGTGAGGAAAGGACTGGATTTGGCAACTGTAGGGGCGGAATCGCCCTGCTGGCTCCTGGGTCAGCATAGGACCTGCTGTCTGAAGAGTCTGGGGCACCCAAATGCCAACTCCTGTGTGGACACTGGGAGGCAGCCCTGAGATGTGGCTCCCAGGAGCCTCACAGCCACCAAACTGTCCTCTCTGTAGCTACCACCTGTCTTGTGAGCTGGAGCCCCCATCCCAGTCAGCCAATAAGAGCTTCATGGACAAACACCACGCAGAAGGCATCAAGTCTTAGAGTGAAGAGTGAGTTCCCCATCCAGGGTGGGCAAGTGTGGGCTGGTTCGGGACTCAGGGAAGCTTCAGGATAAGTGTGGGCTTGGGGAACCTGACAGTTGAGTGCTCCACACCCAACCAAGCCTTTGACTAGGGAGAGTTGCCCAGTCTCTGGGCCTGTTTCCTCTTCTGTGAAATGGAGTGATGCTGCATGATCTCTAAGGCAGTCGAAGCCCACTGGCTCCTTTAGATGGGCAGAGCACTAAGCAGGTCCAGTAGTAGCAGGTCAGAAATTTGGTTGCAACTCCGGGGAGGCCCCCAAGGTAAGCCAACCATCCTTCCAGCAGCCAGGCCCCAGACACTGAGTCCAGTGGTAGCAGCACCCTCCACTTCAGTGTGCAGCTACAGTGTGGCCCTGACTTCAGCAGTGGGGATGCAGCTGACTCACACATGACCAGCTCCTCAAGCACTAAGGTGAAAATCCACCTGGACCATGTCCCAGAGTCCCAAGATGGCCAGGAAATTAAGGGGACTGCCCACCTCTTCTCATGTCAGCCCTCACCCTCACCCTCCCTTTCCTGTGCTGGCTTGGCCCTCTCCAAGTCCACAAAGGGGTCAAGGATTGTGGACACCTACAGTACTTTTAGAGCCTCCTGGAGCTTCTCAAGCAGCCCTGGGGTTTTCCAAGCCTCCAGGCCTTCTACTGATCTCGCTGTCACTCAGTTGGAGCAGTTGACCTCCACATCATCACAGAAATCCTCCACTGTCACATCAGCATCCAGAGGAAAATCCTCTTCCTCGTCATCCATCAAACCCAAGGCCACCTGGACCAGCCACAAGCACCCTGACTTCAGCAGTGGGGATGCAGCTGACTCACCTCTCATACATGTGGCCAGCTCCTCAAGCTCTAAGGTAACATTCCACCTGGACCATGTTCCAGAGTACCAAGATGGCCAGGAAATGAAGGGGACTACCCATCTCTTCTCATGTCAGCCCTCACCCTCACCCTCCCTCTCTTGTGCTGGCTTGGACCTCTCCAAGTCCACAAAGGGGTCAAGGATTGTGGACACCTACAGTATTTCTAGAGCCTCCTGGAGCTTCTCAAGCAGCCCTGGGGTTTTCTGAGCCTCCAGACCTTCTACTGATCTAGCTGTCACCCAGTTGGAGCAGTCGACCTCCGCATCATCACAGAAATCCTCCACTGTCACATCCGCATTTGGAGGAACATCATCTTCCTCAGCCTCCGTCAAACCCAAGGCCAAGCGGACCAGCCACAAGTGCCGTGACACACGGCCGCGCTATGAACGGCACATGGGCAACTGTTGCATCATCTGCATCGGCCTGTTTGAGGACAATGACAAGTACAAGAACATCCTGGTGAGCCGGGCATGCGGTCATCCCTTGGGTCCCTCAGTGGTTCAGGCAGTAGACACATAAGAAAAGACATGTTCCCTCCCTGCCATCCTGGATCAGACATCCTAATGGGTGGGGAAGGACAGACAGGCCCCTCCAGAAGCAGGAAGAGTGTGAGTTCGATTGCAGTCAGGGCTCAGGATGGTGGACATAGGGGTTGAGGCTGGCACACTGAGTGAGGAAAGCCTAGGAAGGGCTCTATGAGGCAGCTCAAAGTGGAGGAGGAGGGGAAAGCCTGCCAGCCCTGATTGGGGCATGTGCTTGGCCAGCCAGAGGGACAACCTGGAGGCCAGGTTGAAGGAGCAGGGGTCAAGGTCAGAGAGGTGTTGGGAGCTGGGTCACATCAAGCCCTGTGAGATGATGGACAGAGCTTAACTTTCTCACATGTGGAGATGGGACTCACTGGAGGGTCAGAGCGGAACAGGGACAGCAGGTGACCTTTGGTCTCAAAGTGGAGATTGGGCCAGTGTGTGGAAACACCAGCAAATGATGGGCTGCTGAGGTGACCTAGAAGTTAGGATGGGGTCTGTCTCACAATGGTAGCCTTCAAGGCATGAGCAGTAGCCAGATTCTGGATGGGACATGCAGATGGAGCCACCCCAGTCCCCACTGCACAAAGGCTGGCTGAGCTGCCATGTTAGACACCCACCCAAGGCTGCACTTCTCTTGTGGCTAGGAGCAGGTGTGGTTTTAATAAGCTGTCATTTGTCTGACTCATGACCTGAGCCCTGCCTGTAGCTGGGCCCTCATGATCAAGGCAACTGTGGTCTGGACCTTGCTGACCACAGCTGCATCCTGGAGCCCAGAGCAGTCCTGGTGTGCTGTAGGTTGTCATCTCACCCTTCCTCCTCTCTGACATCTGGACTTGGACTAGATGTCATGTGCTCTGCCCTGGGGTTTCACTGCTACCTGGAGGTGTCCTGGAGGGGCAGGGGCAGGGCAAGGGCCCTTGCTGAAGAAAAGCCATCTCCCATGATTGGGAGGCAGGAGGTGAAAGAGAGAGGCCTAGATTTCACTCCTCAGTTCCCACCCTCTGCTGCATGGTCATCCTTTGTCCCTAGGACCCTAGGAGCCCATAGCAGTTTTCAGGCTGAGGACCCAGGGGACAGGATTCAGCCTATAGGGGCAGGGGTTTGGACCTACACTGGGAAACAACCTCAAGACAGAGGTGGAGGTTCTTATAGGAGATGGTTGTAGGAAAGATTGGAAAGACCCCTCATTCCATGGAGGTCTCCCCAGGGGAGCAAGGGAAGACAGTGAGGCCCCTATAGACCCAGCCCTGACCAGAGATGGCTCCATAGGGTCTCTGGCAGCTGTACTCTGGGGGTGCTGGCTCCAGGACCCAAGCCCTGAGGACATGTTTCTGGATCCACTACAGGTGACCGACCAAGAAAGGGCTCCAGCTGTGATCCACAAGGCCCTGGAAGAACACAACCTGGATGGGGACAAGCCAGAAGACTACAAACTGGTACAAATCATTTCAGAGGATCAAAGTAAGTCAGGGGATGAGATGGAGAGAGTAATGGTGGATTGGGTAGGCTGAGTACCATGTCTCCAGCCTGAAGGTCTGAGGCCCTCTGGCTCCAGTATACCTGAGAACATGGTGGGTAGGCACCCTGTCCACAAACCATGCTGCCCAGAACAGCCCTCAGTGCCCACAGCATCTTCTCCTGACCTGCTCCTTCTCCCTTGTCTTCCCTGGACATGACCTTGGCCTTGGGAAACCAAGTTCAAAGCTAACAACATTGAGGTACCCAGGGAAAGGGATTTTCACCTTGGACCATGAGCAAGATGGCCAAGCAGCGGGCTCAACTTGAAATGTGTCCTCTGGACAGGAGGGGATGAATGCACCTCCAAAAGCATGACTGGTAGACACAAGCACCAAACATGCTACAGGCCATGCCTTTATGATGATGAAAACTAGACAAAATATCCTTGATCCACTTAAGAGGCCCTAGGGAGCTGACTCAATATTTAGCAAGTGGGAAAGGGAAAGTATACAAAAGAATAGCACAGAACCAGAGCCAGGCATCCTGGGCTCTTAGGCCTTAGATCAGTTTCTCAAGCACCAGGGCCTTTTTCTCATTCCCTGAAGGGGTGATAAAATTAACCAATGTATGTGCACATGGTATATATGTGCACAATAAAATTAACTGGGTTCTTGTCAATGAGCTGATTCCCTTCTCTCAGCCATTAGCCCAGGGAAATTAAAATGACTCCCACCATTCCTAGAAGTTGGTTCTAAATCTTCTTTTGTCTTTCAAATGGGAAATGGGAGCTGTGAAGTGTGAATAGGGCAGAAGGACCCATCCTACAGAACAGGAGGACTGAGGACTGGAGAGGTTAAGAAAGGAGATGAGTAGCTACACCACTGAGGCAGAGCCTGAATTCCAGCCCGGTGTTTCTTTCTAGCTGGCTCTAGGCCAGGAAGACAGGAAGAAAATAGCATCAAAGTGAAAATACTTGCTGGGTGTCAGGTACTGCCTGGTCATGAAAGCCTTCAGGAACCCTGCTTGGGAGGCCTGGGCCAGGGCTGCTCTTCACTGGGCCCCAGTAGACTTGTCCTGGCTAGGGCTGCATTAGGGGGCCATGCACTAGATGAGGACTGAGGATGCAATCCAATTTCAGCTTTGAGATCCTGAGCAGAGAAGGTGGCAGGGGTGGGGTGGGGGAGTAGATGACCTCTTGGCAGCTCCATTCTGACGTTGGCATTTATGAGTTATTATCACTTTTCAAACAAAGGTCCTTGATTTTTAGCTGTGCCTCTGCAGACTCTTTCATTCAGGCAGGCATCATTCAGAGGGCTCCTTTTTGGTCCTGGAGTTGGATTGGGGAATTCAGGTCCCTGGATGAGGCCTGTTTTTGTGGGGGCACAAAGGGTTGGTTTGTCCTGTGGTCACTCGGAGCACAGCTGACCACCTCTCTGTCCCACTCCCCAGTGCTACAGATCCCGGACAGCGCGAATGTGTACTTTGCTATGCAGCCCTCGCGCAAGTATCATTTTCTGCTCATGAAGTGGAACACACCCATGGACGACAAGGTTAAGAACAGAGCTATCTCAGTCCTTCTGGGGAAAGAGCAGAAGGGACCCAAGTTCCTAAAGTAGAAATTCTCATTGGTCCCTCCAGCCTCAGCCTCAGCCTCAGGGTCCCCCTTCCCAAGTCTGCCTGGCCAAGTAGTTTTGCTGACCCCAATCTTAGTGGGCCAGGCCAGGCAGGCACTTCCCTTCCCACCAGCCAGTTTGGACCACCCTCAGACTCCACTTAACCCCCTGCACCTCTCTTGATGCCCTGAATGACTCTGCCCTTTGAAAGGCTGTTCTGGGCTCCTGTGACCAGTCACTCATTTAGGGGACAATTGAGGGTCTCACTTGGAGCCCTTGGATGACATCTGTGATATTCCAGGTTTCCCAGCACAGCCTCCCCCCATGCTAGCCTTTTTCAGGAGTGAGGGAGTCTCTGCTTACTCCCAAACATGTCCCCCCATTCCTCAGAAGTAGATGGAGAGACCCTCATCACTGATCTCACTCTCACTGAGTGAGTGAGGAGGGGCCCAGTTGGGGCCCAGTTTGCTCAAATCTCATGCCACTGCAAGGGCCACACCCCACTGTCTCTGAGACTTTATGAGACTATGCTAAACATGGTTAGTCAGAAGGAGGATTTGGTGAGATTGGAAAACATTTGAATTTATGAACAAACAGCAAGTGTATATATCTGTGATATATACAGAGTGGAGGGGCAATATTTATCTATTGTAAATAGTAAATGTTACATGTGAGTATTTTATTATTAAAGTCTTGTTTCAACTACATTCTCAGAGTTGTCTATTGGTTCTTTCATTTTCTGTGTTAATTGAAATGAGTTGAAGCCTCTCACATTGCTCATTCAAATAAGATCATACAGAGTCACCAGTTAATTCATGAAGAGTCATCAGTTTATTTTAGAAGGCAGAAGAGAAAAGAGCCAGCCACCCTTCCCTGGCTTACTGAAACAAACACAGAAATCCCCTTTCACAGAGCAAATGTGCATTTCAGTGTCAATACACCTAGAAGGAGTTGAGACCACCCATGGGGATCATCAGGATTTAGATATTGAAGGTACTTCCATTCACAAGGACAATTCCTGACCCCAGAGAGGGCAGTGGGTGCCTTTCTACCACTTTGGAGGAAGGACGTTTTCTGATTCTTGTCTGAGGTTTTTTTTGAGCACCAAATAGGAACTTGTAGTTTTCAAGGGCAAAGTCTAAATTTACATCAACACTAGTTACAGATAAAATTAGAACACAGCTTCCAATGTGGAAAGGAAAAGGACAGAGAAAGATTATTAGCACACGGTTCATGGGGAGCAGAACTTTGCATCCTCAGTCCTCATCTAGACCCCATGGTCAAATCTTTACCTTAGATTTCATGCTTTGGGAGCCTTACCCCTGACACTGAATTCCTTTTCCTTATGAGGGGACTGGGGGGATTGAGATGCAGCTTTTCAGGCTCCAGCTGAGCCTGGTTTCATAAACACTACTGCTCCCTATGAACTAGTGCTTCCCACTGTCCTGCCATTCCTTGTGCAATTACTTAACATAGAAAACCCATGTCAGGCCTTGGCCTCTCTGTTGAGTACCTGGTGACCTCTACTCCCCAGATGGAGCCTGAGGCATCGCCCGTGGGCTAAGAATGCCAAGACAAGAATACTTATTCCTTGTAAGCAGAGATGCACACACCCTTTTCTGTGGGTCAAGGTGAAGTCTTGGGCCGTGTGGTTTGAGATCCACCATCTCGGGGATCTCCAGTTTACACTCTCAGCTGTGTTGCTACTGATTGTCCTCAAGAGGAGTTTGGCTCTGAGCCCTTAGAGCTTGCCAGCCCCCTGGGATGACTGTATCCATTGTCCAAAATTTGTGCTTTGCTTATGTCATTGGGGTGTGGACAATTCCTGTAGGGAGGGGTTGAAAGATAGGGTCTGAGGGGGGAAAGGAATGCCACCTGGACTGAGGACCATAGTCTTGCACAGACACACCTCACCACAAATTAAATTACTAAATGTCTTCCTGTCTCGGTGGTGACAGGCCCTGTCCTGAGCTACCTGTGTGCCCTCCCTTGGCTTCCCCATGTTCAGGAGCTGAAGGTTTAACCCCTGGCACAACACAGAGCCCCAGGACCCTGCACAGCCTCCTGCCTGCCCTAGCTGTGGGCTGTGGGGCCACTTCAGGCTGGTTTATCAGGGAAGTAAAACACTATAATCTTACATTTTAATTAGAAAATATATGTCTAAACTAATCCATTTCCTCTGTAAACAACAGAGTTTCTAGCTCTCTTTATTGAGCAGGCCTATAAGTAAAGAAAATCTGGTAGCAACCACCACCACTGATGCCCAGATTGTGGTCTCTAAATACTATTTTCCATGAAAAGAAAAGAGGGCACCTAGGAGGTATGTGGGAGCCCAGGTCTTGGCCAGGAAATGTGTGAGAGGAACCTGACAACCATGGTGTACTGGAGAGCATGGAAGGCACCAAAACCCTTGGGTGGAGTCAAACCATGACAGGAGCCAACTGGGAGGCCTTCTGGCCAAATCTAGGTTGAGTTTGGTATCATAATAGCTAAAAAGTACAAGCAACTCAAATGCCCATGGAACCATAAAAGGACAAAGAAAATATGGTCTATCCATACAATGGGCTAATATCAGCCATAAGACTTAATGAAGTACAGATATATGCTAGAAGATGAGGGCCCTGAGGAATATTATGCTAAGTAAAAGAAGCTGGACACTAGAGGTCACTTATAGGATTCCACTGATATGAAGGATCCGCACGAGGCAAATCCAGACACACAGAAGATAGATGAGTGGTTGCTGGGGGTTGGGATGAGGGTGATTGTGGGGAAGGGCCTGCTATCGGGTCCAGGTTTTCATTTGGAATTGATGAAAATACTTGGGATTAGATCATAATTATGATTTTACAGTCTTATGAGTATACTAAAAAGCACTGAGTGTGGCACTTTAAAAGGCTGAAATTATGGTATGTTAATTACATCTCAATAAAAAGTCGATACTGGAAGTCCATAAAGTTGTTTGCCTTAAGTGGGGCCTGGACAGCTTGGGAAATAGACAAACACCTGCACAAACACTGACGGTTTTAAGAAAGCCTCAAGGGTTTTCAGAGACTAGAGGAATGGGGGTGGGGTGGGGGATCAGATGAGTTACTGCTTCCCTGGCTCTGGCCTTTCCCCTTGACCAAATCTGCCTCCAACCCCCACGCCACTCCTGGGAATGGCATCGCCACTCATGTATTTTGTGCAGAGCTCAGAGAGAGTCTTCTCATTACCCTTCTATGCAAGCTGCTCCATGTCGTGAGTCTGCCACAGGGAAAAAAAAGTCTTTGTGGGAACTTATAAAACAGCAGGGTGATGACACTGCTCAAGCACTACTGTACTGGTTGCTAAACTGCCATGGCCTTGAGTCCCCTGAGTGCTACCCTAGACTACCTGGCCCATTATTTGGGGTCCCAGGACCTCCTCATGATCTGGCACCTGGTGGGTTCATGCTTCACAGCAGGTGGCCTCAGGACCCCAACCAGGACTGGTTTTCTTTCTCTTGACCAAACTGCCAGCCTAGCTCTTCAGGTGCCCCTCCCCGCTCCCCCCCCCCCATCCTTACTACCTCAAAATTCATCTTGTAGCTGTGAGACTGCAGAGAAAAGCCACCCAAAATGCAGGAAAACAAAGGAAAAAAGACACTCTCAGACCCTAACATTTCTAAATCTCACACTCATACCTGATCTTCCCCTCCACACTCCCCCTCACTCACGCTTTATGCTGCCCTGGTGCTGAAAGGCCCCTAATAAGGCACTTCTTTCTCTGCGTCTTCCTCTCCTCCAGCCTTCTAGAACTCTAGGTGGCCTCATCCCTGCTGAGGAAAACCCTCACCACTGAGGGATCCTCACAGCAGCAGCCTCAGTAAATCCCTCACTCTGGCTTCCTCTGCCAGCAGCTATTCAGGTGAGCCCAGCTCATCAGAGAGAACCTGTGCTGCTGCTTCATGCCCACACTGTGGCCAGTCTTGATTTGGACACTTTCACATCCTCAGAACTGTAAGCTTATATGTTAATAAATCCCCATTGTAAAAACCAATGCATTTGTGGTATATTGCCTTTGTAGCCTTTGGAAAATTTAACAAGGGCTATCTTCAATTGTAAAAATATTCCACAGCAATTCAAGGTGTTGGTGGATGGTTGATGTATGGAGGTCCTGTATTTTATGCATGAGTGTTCTGTATATCCATAAGTTCTCTAATAAAACAATTCAAAAAAAAAAAAACCTTAAGGATTTTAAGTTGAATTTGTGGACAAACATAGTCAAGACAGAATTAAATAATCCATTTTAAAGACTGTATAAAATTTGTATTATCTTTGTTAGGTAAGTAATTTTTCATCTCAATCTCTTTGATATAATAGATAATCACTAATATCTTCTTGAAATCAGTACCATATGACTTTAATCATCTAAAAAAATGTGTTTCATGCAGTGTTGCTAAACCTGCTCTATGTAGGAATTTCCTATATATGTGACCACAGCAGGCCTATGACTTCATCAAGATTTAACAGAATACCTAAGACTCTTATATTTAATATATAATACTATTAGTATGAATCAGAAAAATGACTTGATTTATTAGTCATGAAACTGTGACTTTCATTCCTGATATAAGTAAGCTTCCATCTGACTCACTATGTATGTATACATGTAAATATTTCAAGTCTAACAGAAAAGCCAAAATGGACAAATACTAAGAAGTGTCCTGAAGATTCAACTAGTGAAAAAGTCCTCTATATTATGATAGGGAAAAAGTCTTTACATGGTAGGTAAAAAGAAAATTCAGCCCTATATAACTACTTCTAAAATATTATTTAAGACAATTTAAACAATAATAAAATAATTTGTATTAATTGTTATACAAATTCCAACTGCATTATATGTTGATTTTCCTTAATAGTAATGCCCTCTGTTTTAACTTATGTACGCAAAATTTCATGTCTTTTTCAAGTATATGGCAAAAAAGTGTTTTAAAAGTAAAATTTTG
Source organism: Tolypeutes matacus (assembly GCA_026826555.1). Taxonomy (NCBI): domain Eukaryota; kingdom Metazoa; phylum Chordata; class Mammalia; order Cingulata; family Chlamyphoridae; genus Tolypeutes; species Tolypeutes matacus. Next base: position 1,622,150 of record JAKSZT010018048.1, read on the forward strand.
AATAAATAGAGACAGCATAAAGAATTGAACAACAGTGACAATAAATAACTCACTCTTGAGTATTGTATATTCTTAACCTAAAGATAACAAATGTTTCCCTTATTAGCTTCTCAAAATCAAGGCCTTGATGCTGTTTTATCCAATTATCCTATGCAGAGAGCATTTAAGAATTTCTGCTCATGACAAAAACACTATTACTATGTTGTGGAACTGTGTTTTGACCTGACTTGTGGTCTGCAGATGACCTGACTCAGGTGCCAGCCTTTGTTTTGCCCTGTTTTGTAAATTTCTCAGAGCTGGATGACCTCCAATGCTGTTTGATACAAAGTATTTAAATTCACATATAGCTACATTCACCAGCATTAGAAGCAACAGACTGGCAACCGTCAGATTGATATGATGATAAATTTTACATATCAACTCCACTGTATTATAGTGCCCAGTTTTTCTGTCAAATAATGGCATAGATGTTGCTGGGAAGATATTTTATAAATGGGTTGAAATCTATAATTTGTTGGCTTTAAAGAAAGCAGATTACTCTGAATAATGTAGGTGTCCCTTTTCCAGTTGGTTGGATATATTAAATGAACAAAACTAAGGGTTCCAGGAGGATGGAATTCTGTCTCGAGTACACCTGCCACTCTGTCCTGAATTTGCAAACTAAGGAATTAATACTCAAGACATCAATATCACTATTACAGGGACCTCCATCCTCCTACCTGCCCTTCAGATTCATACTTGCCACCCCCACAATCTCATAAGCCAATTCCTCATAACAAATCATAGATATAATGAATCCTATATATGTATCCTATATGCACACACACACACACACAAACACCTACATGCATATATACACTTACAATTACACACATACATATATGTTGTTGCTTCTATTTCTCTGGAGAATTCTGACTAGTACCAATTTTGATACCAGCAGAAGAACTTAAAATATAGGATGATTTTCTTAAATTGGTCCTGGGGCTTTTGGAATTGGTTCTTAACCTATTCAAATTAAAACAACTCTATTTTCAGTGGTAAAGAAGACTCTGGCAGTCCATGATGGGATGATGTGTCAATATAGCTATGCAAAATATCACTATTGGATACTCCTAATCAAAGACTTATAAGGGGAAAGTTTCTGTTGACCAGATATTTCATTTGTGTGAAATTCACAAATGCAGTGAGATTGGCTTGGTGCTTCTAATGTGCTAGAGAAAGTGGAGGAACAAAAGGATGAATTCAGGGCTTTAAATCCTCTGTTCAAGCAATACCAGCATAAACATCTTAGAAGTCCTCAGAACAGGAACCAGCAGTGGGAATTCTCAGCCATGGGCCTAGTGAGTTTGCTGCCTGTGACTATGCAAGCCACCTATTTTGTTGCCATTTTCCTCATACAGGCCATTATACATTTTGTCAGAACCTATAAAAGTACACAATGCAAAAGGTAAACCATAATGTA
>JAKSZT010018048.1:1719173-1736618 GCA_026826555.1 Tolypeutes matacus
CAATGCAAAAGGTAAACCATAATGTAAACCATTGACCATGGTTAGTAGCAATGCTTTGATATTTGTTTATCAATTATAAACAATGAACCAAACTCTTGTATGATGTTATTGGGTGGGGAGGATGTCGGGGGGGGGGCATATGGGAATCCTCTATATTTTGTTTTTTAATTTTTAAAGAAACTTTAGATTACATAAATGTTACATCAAAAATTGAGGAGACTCCCATATAACCCATCCCCTCCCTCCTCAAATTTCCCCCATTAATAACACCTTTAATTAGCGTGGTTTATTTTTTTACAATTGTTCAACACATATTGAAGAACTGCTACTAACCATGGAGTATAGTTTCTATGTGACTTTTCTGTAACTTAAGATTTTTTAAAAATAAAATGAAAAAATATTAGCCACTGGGGGAATGTACAGAAGAAATAGTATATATATATATTATATAACAGATCTTATGGTGATGAAATGCACAATTCCAAAAATAGATTTTAATTTTTTTTTTCATTTTTTACTTGTTTTATAATATTTTAATTTCATCATTATCAATTTAGTTGGCTTTGTTTTGGGGAAGCTTTAGATTGCAGAAAGTTTACAACTGTGGCAAGGGAAGACTGCCAATGTGGGGTATCAGTGGTGAGGGGATGTGTGGAGAGGGGGCACCTGGGGCATACTTCTATGGAATATGAATGTGTTTTCATGGTCATGAACTGTTGTCTCGGTGGGTAGAGATGCACAGAAAAACCAATGGAATATTGAATCCCCATCCTGAAGAGTCCAGCCTCATTCTCTAATAGAGTGGCATGAATATCTATAGAGTATATGCTCAATGCCTATCAAAGGAGGAAAGATCAATACACCAGCCCCTTGATGTTGATGCTTGTACTTATGAACCTTGTTCTTGTGAAATTGAAACTTAGCCTAGTAATACATATTGACTAAGAGTTACCTCCTGAAAACCTCCTTGGTGCTCAAATGTAGCCTCTCTCTTAGCCAAACTCAGCATATAAATTCACTACCTTCCCCTTGACATGACACTACCTTCTCCTGGGATATGACTCTCAAGGATGAGCCTCCCTGGCACCAAGTGATTATTACCCAGTGCCAACTAGCTATGCATTTGAAAAAAGGCTTAGAACAAAAAGGGAAAATATTAAATACAAATGAGTTCTTATGGCTAAGAGATTTCAAAGTGAGCCAAGGATTCATTACAGTGGTTATGCTTATGCACATTTAATGAGGATCTCATTGATTGCCACAGTAAACAGTGCCTCAAACAGGGGTGGTCCTGAGGACTCTAGAGACATCTAGACACTTTAGGCAGGACAGACAACCCCAGGAAATTGGAATCCCATTGGTGGGCCTTAGTTGTTATATATGATAAACTATGTCCTCAATATATCAGAATTAGATTCATTTATAATTTTCTTACACATTGCTTTTCTGCCCAATTTATTTGAACTTATGATTAGCATTTTAGTCATTAAATATATGTCCCAGAGACTTATATCTTCCAGCTCTTCATATGCTGGCTGAGCCCTGAATCTCAGCAGAGTTGCAGACAACACTTACTCTCAATTTCACCAGACTCACCCAGGACAACTAACAAAAGAATGATGATGGACAAAGACCATATAAAAAACCAGAAAGCATATATATTTTCATGCAAGACAGTTCCAATCATCTGCCCCATGGGATCTAAGTCCCCTCTCAGTGTGAAGCAGAGTGGGCATCACCATGCCAAAGTCCTAAGCATCAAGGAATGAACATACATAAGGAGGGAATGCAAGTATGGACCAAAGTAGGCTTATTATTCTAGTAAATGAAGAACTTGTAACATTGACATAAAGACAGTGGTCACCAGAGGCTCTGAGGGGAGGGAAAGAGAAGAAAAGTTGTAACATGGGGCATTTGGGGGATGTTGGAGATGTTCTGCATGATATTGCACTGACAGATAAAAGCCATTATACATTTTGTTAAAATGTATAATTCCACTTTACACCACACTGTAAAATTGTGAGGTGCAAATATAAGCCATAATGTAAACTATAGACCATGGTTAGTAGCAGTGCTTCAATATGTTTTATCAATTGTAACAAATGTATTATACTAATGAAAAATTTTGTTAATGAAGGAAATTGTGGGAGGAGTGGGGTATATGGGAATCCCACATATTTTTTTGTTTAACATTTATGTAATCTAAAGCCCTTTTAAAAATAAGAAAAAAATGTGGGAATGAAAAGTTATTACTATGTAATTAGAAATGGATATTTGATAAAATCTTTGACTGTAATTTGATATTAAATGAGTACTTTATTTTTTAATTTTTTTTATTGTGGGTAAAAATAAAAATTTTCACAATACATACCAACATTTGCAAATGATCTATAAATATATATGCATATATGTGCATTTGCTTACAAAAATGTTATTTATATTTATATATATATATATAAATATATTTTAAGAGGTGTTTAGATTACCCAAAATATTACACAGAACCCTTTCCATCTTCTGATAATTTACCCTGAAATATATTTAGTTTTAAATATATCAAGATTGTTCTAAGAAATTTACAAAATGTTTCTTTCTAGTCACATATTTTGCTTCAACATATTCTTAATCATTTTCTTATTAGTTACTCTAAGCAGTTTCTAAACAACATAAAATAAACAACTAAAAAATATTATCTGCATGTCATATAAAGGTAAAATATAGTAAAAATTTCAAAACTATACTGATGACATATAATAAAAAAATGACAGAAATTTTTAAAACAAATTATTTGCATATATGGATACCAAAAATCACTTTAGGTAGACAATATTTCTTGTAAACTATACAAGTTTTAGTAGACTAAAATTGATTGTGTAGGAGCTTTATTGTAAAATTGATCCATAACATTTATAGTCAACTATTCATCATGGTTGCTATACTTAATATGAACTATTAAGTAGGTCACTCTACAAATAATAACATGTAATTCTAAATATAAACAAATATCTCACCATTTATAAGTGTAAATTAAATAAAATACAGCCTTAGAAAATGTTGATAAACTTAATTAATTAAACAATTCTAATTGTATGCTATTCAAATAGATACATCTAATATTAGTGATATGGAAGACAATACAGCTGAAATCAAAGAGATTGTAGAAGAGATAGACAAAAAGATAGAAAAAATCCAGCATGGACTCAGGGAATTAACCAATAATACAAAACGCACAAACATATGCATTATGGGAATCCCAGAAGGAAGAGAGAAGGGAAAGGGAACAGGAGTGTTAAAGGAAATAATGGCTGAAAACTTCCCAACCCTATTGAGAGAGATGGATGTGCAGATCCAGGAAGCACAGCGCACCCCAAATAGTATAAATCCCAAAAGGCAAACTCAAAGACGTATACGTGTCAAAATGTCCAATGTTCAAGACAAAGAGAAAATACTCAAGGCAGCAAGAGAAAAGAGAACCATCACATACATGGGAAGCACAATAAGATTAAGTGCTGATTTTTCAGCTGAAACCATGGAGTTAAGAAGATAGTGGTATGACATAGTCAAAACACTAAAAGAAAAAAAAGTTCCAGACAAGAATTCTCTATCCAGCAAAATTGGCATTCAAAAATGATGGAGAGTTCAAAATATTCACAGATAAACAGCAATTAAGAGAGTATGTCAAGAAGAAACCAGCACTTCAAGAAATACTAAAGGAATCTCTACAAGTTGAAAGGAAAAAACAAGGGAGAGAGAGTTGGAGGAGAGTTTAAAAACAACTGAAAAGACAAAAAGAGAAACAAAACAACATATGACACACATTAACCCAAAGAAAAAATGGCTGAAGTAAGAAATTATTTACGAGTAATAACACTGAATGTTAATGGATTAAATTCACCAATCAGATTGGCAGAATGGATAAGAAAATATGATCCATCTATATGCTGTCTACAAGAAACCCACCTTAAACCCAGGGATTCAAGGAGGCTGAAAGTGAATGGCTGGAGAACCATTTTACAAGCTAACAATAGCCAAAAAAGGGAAGGAGTAGCTATTCTAATATCAGGCAAAACAGACTTTAAATGCAAAACTATTGTAAGAAACAAAATGGACACTACATATTAGTAAAAGGAGTAATCTCTCAAGAAGAGAGAACAAACATCAACATTTACGCACCTAATCAAGGTGCATCAAAATACGTGCGGCAAACTCTGGAAAAACTAAGAGGAGAAATAAATGCCTCTACAATTATAGCAGGGGACTTCAGCACACCACTATCATCATTAGACAGAACATCTGGACAGAGAATCAATAAAGAAACTAAGGCACTCAACAATACATTAGAAGATCAGAACTTAATAGACATATACAGAACACTACACGCAAACACAGTGGGATTTACATTCTTCTCGAGTGCACATGGAACATACTCCAAAATAGACCACATGCTAGGCCACAGAACAATACTCAATGGATTCGGAAAGATTGAGATTATACAAACTAATTTCTCTGACCACAACGGAATGAAGTTGGAAATCACTAAGGGCCAGAGAAACAGGTTAGTCACAAGGATATGGAAGTTAACACACTCTTAGACAAACAGGGGGTCAAAGAGGAAATCTCAAAAGAAATGAGTAACTATCTTGAAACTAATGAAAATGACAACACAACATACCAAAACCTATGGAATGCAGGGAAAGCAGTCCTGAGAGGGAAGTTCATAGCCATAAATTCATGTATAAAAAAAGAAGAAAGAGCTAAAATTGAAGACCTAACGGCACACTTGGAGGAATTGGAAAAACAACAACAAACTAAACCTAAAGGATGTAGAAAGAAGGAAATAACAAAGATTAGAGCAGAACTAAATGAAATAGAGGATAAGAAAGCACTGGAAACAATAAACAAAACCAAAAGTTGGCTCTTCGAGAATATCAACAAAATTGACAAACCCTTAGTCAGACTAGCAAAGAAAAAGAGAGAAAAGATGCAAATACATAAAATAAGGAATGAGCAAGGGGATATCAGTATTGACCCCACAGAAATAAAGAGTGTCATAAGAGGATACTTTGAAAAATTATATGCCAACAAGAATGATAATTTAGCGGAAATGGACAAGTTTCTAATAAACCACAAACAGCCGACATTGTTGAGAGAAGAAATAGATGAACTCAACAGTCTAATTACAAGTAAAGAGATAGGCTCAGTCATTAAAAACCTCCCAACTAAGAAGAGTCCAAGACCAGATGGCTTCACAGCTGAATTCCACCAAACATTCCAGAAAGAGCTAACACCAATTCTACTTAAGCTCTTCCAAAAAATAGAAGTAGAAGGAATATTACCTAACTCATTCTATGATGCCAACATTACCCTCATACCAAATTCAAATAAAGATACCACTAGAAAGGAAAATTGCAGACCAATTTCTCTAATGAACCTAGATGATAAAATCCTTAACAAAATACTTGCTAATCGCATTCAACAACATATCAAAAGGATTATATACCATGACCAAGTGGGTTTCATCCCGGGTATGCAAGGATGGTTCAATATAAGAAAGTCAATCAATGTAATACACCACATAAACAGATTGAAAGAAAAAAAATCACATGATCATCTCTAGAGATGCAGAAAAAGCATTTGACAAAATACAGCACTCTTTCCTCATAAAAACACTACAAAAGATAGGAATAGATGGAAACTTTCTGAAAATGATAAAGGGTATATACGAAAAACCCAAAGCGAGCATCATTTTCAACGGTGAAATCCTAAAAGCCTTCCCTCTGAGATCGGGAACAAGACAAGGATGCCCACTATCACCACTCCTATTTAACATTGTCTTAGAAGTACTTGCACAAGCACTGAGACAAGAAAAGGACATAAAAGGAATCCAGATTGGAAAAGAAGAAGTAAAAATTTCAGTATTTCCAGATGACATGATCCTATATATAAAAAGCACTGAGAAATCTATAACAAGGTTTCTAGAACTTATAAAGGAGTTCTGTAATGTTGCAGGCTGTAAGATCAACGCTCAAAAATCAGTAGCATTTCTGTACAGCAATAACGAGCAAACTGAGGAGGAAATCAGGAAAAAAATACCATTTACAATAGTAAATAAAAGAATCAAATACCCAGGAATAACTTTAACTAAAGATGTAAAGGACTTATATACAGAAAACTACACAACACTGTTAAAGGAAATCAAAGAAGACTTAAATAAATGGAAAAATATTCCCTGTTCATGGATGGGAAGACTAAACATCATCAAGATGTCTATCCTACCCAAACTAATCTACAGATTTAATGCAATCCCAATAAAAGTCAACACTATATTTTTAAGGAACTGGAAAAACTAACCACAAAATATATTTGGAGAGGCAAGAGGCCCGGAATTGCCAAAGATATATTGAAAAAGAAAAATGAAGTTGGAGGTATCACACTACCTGACTTTAAAACATACTACAAAGCTACAGTGATCAAAACTGCATGGTATTGGCACAAGGATAGACCTACTGACCAATGGAACCGAATTGAGAGTTCTGATATAGATCCTCGCATATACAGTCATCTGATATTTGACAAGGCCACGAAGCCCACTCATTTGGGAGAGAATGGCCTCTTTAACAAGTGGTGCTTGGAGAACTAGATATCCATATCCAAAAGAATGAGAGAAGAATACCATCTCACACCTTATACAAAAATCAACTCAAGATGGATCAAAGATCTAAATATAAGAGCCAAAACCATAAAGACCTTGGAAGATAACATAGGGAAGCATCTACAGGACCTTGTAATAGGAAATGGTTTCACGAACTTCACAGCCAAAGCACGAGCAGCAAGAGAAAATATAGATAAATGGGATCTCATCAAAATAAAAACTTCTGCACCTTAAAGGATGTTATTAAGAAAATAAAAAGTTAGCCTACCCGATGGGAGAAAATATTCGACAACCATATACCTCATAGGAGCCTAATATCCTGCATATATAAAGAAATCCTACACCTTGAAAATAAATGGACAAACAACCCATTTAATAAATGGGCAAGTGACCTGAAAAGACACTTCTCCAAGGAAGAAATACAAATGGCTAAAAAGTACATGGAAAAATGCTCAACATCGCTTGCTATCAGGGAAATGCAAATCAAAACTACAATGAGATACCATCTTACACCCATCAGAATGGCAGCTATTAAAAAAACAGGAGACACTAAATGTTGGAGAGGATGTGGAGGAATAGGAACCCTCATCCACTGCTGGTGGGACTGCAGTATGGTCCAGCCACTGTGGAGGACAGTTTGGCGGTTCCTCAGAAAACTAACAATAGATCTTCCGTATGACCCAGCAATTCCACTACTGGGTATATACCCAGAAGAACTGAAAGCAAAGACACAAACAGATATATGCACACCAATGTTCATAGCGGCATTGTTCACCATTGCCAAAAGTTGGAATCAGTCCCGGTGCCCATCAACAGACGAATGGATAAGCAAAATGTGGTACATACATACAATGGAATATTACTCAGCTGTAAGAACGGAAGGAACAAAGTGCTAACACATGGAATAACGTGGATGAATCTTGAAAACCTTATGTTGAGTGAAGCAAGCCAGGCACTGAAGGATGAACAATATATGACCTCACTGATCTGAACTGAGGAATGTGAGCAGTCTCTGAGAACCATTGTCTGAAAGATAGGTTAACAAAGGAGAGTAAGAAAAGAGCAGGCTTTGAGCCAAAACCCATATGGACATAATCTACGGTAAAGGGATAGAGTGTGGTTGCATGTTGGAGGATGGGGCAGATAACTGGTGGTGTTCCTGGGTTTGGTGGTGCAGCACTGGCAGGTGTGTGGATTAGGAAGGGCAGGTTCAAATCCCCAGGGCATGTGACTGTGAATCTTGATATCCATGGGTCGGGAGAGAATGGTATCATGGGCCCTGAGATGCTGGGGGGAAGTGAACAGTCAAGATCTAATGGGGTGTTTGGTGGTCATGGGGAAGGTTTTTCATTACCTTACAGTAATTGACACAGGTCATGGTAAATATTATCAAAATTATTAAACTGTATCATCTAAATTGTAAACTATACTGTAAATCATTGACAATGTTTAGTTGCTATATTTTGCTATCTGTATAACAGTTATAACAATGCTAACATCCAAAATAAAGGGGGGGGGTTAATATGGGGTGGGGAAGGGGGTTGGTTTGGTATCTGGGAGTCTCCAGCACTCCGTGTGTGACTTTGCTGTGACCTAAAACTTCTTTGAAAATTAAATGAAAAATTGGGAGACGATGGGGATTGAGAGGGGGAAGGTGTCACGGCACACCAGACATCCGATAACACAGTGATAAAAGGAAAAAAAGAATATATATATATATATATATTTTTTTTTAAGGCATTTTTTTGCTTTTTTCCCCATTTTTTTTGAATGTCCCAATCTGCTAATTATATTTTATTTTGTTTTGTTTTTTGTTTGATTTTCTTTTCCTTCTCTTTCCCCCCCCCCCGAGTTTCCTTATGTTTGTCTCTTGCATGTAAGCTTATCATACTTGTTTCTTTTTCCTAGTAAGTGTATTTGATTATTTTATGGACTACATGTTCATGGAGGATTTGGATCACAGAAGGGTTACAATTGGTACTGCAGGGGATTATTGTTGGGGGGTGTCTGGGAGGGGGGTTGCATGCGAATTAGTTCATCTGAATATACATGAAAGATATACAAAATCGTTCAAAACATCAAAAGATGGGTCATGGTCACGATGGGTGGACAATCACACAATAAATGAGGGAATCTGAATTCCTAGCCTGGAGAGCTCTGCCACAGTCTCCAAGGGAGCAGCAATAGTCCTCTGAGTGCAGTGATAGTGTCTGTGAAAAGAGGATGAGCCACTGATGTGTTCTTTTTATTGATAACTACCCTTGTGAGTCTTTGCTCTTGTGACTGAGACTTAGCCTGCAGTTGTGGGGTGCCTAAGGGTTGCCACCTGAGAGCCTCCTTGTTGCTCAAATGTGGCCTCTCTCTAAGCCAAACTCAGCATATGATTGTATTACCTTTCCCCCAACATGGGACATGACTCCCGGGGATGAGCTTCCCTGGCAACGAGGGATTAATACCAAGTGCCAACTGGCAACGCAACTGGAAAAAGACCTTGAATTAAAGGGGGAAAAGGACAAATGAGTTCAAGTGGCTAAGAGACTTCAAAGAGAGCCGGGAGGTCATCCCCGAGGTAACTCTTGCACACCTCAGTAGGAGCTCATAGAACATCTAAGTGCCTATCACCCCACACAGAGGGGATCCTGAGAGCTCTGGAGACACCCAGGAGGTCCTATATAAGTGGGGATAGACCCAGAGACTGATGCCTTATCAGTGGGCTCTATTTTGGCATCTGTGCTCCTGAGAGTGACAGAATTGGACTCAAATAAGTCCTCCCTGCACATGATTTATCAGTCCCTTTTATTCAAACCTATATGTGATGCTGAAGTTTTAGGTATACTTCCAGAGACTGGAGCCTCTGGACTACCTATGTGCCAGGTGTGCATGGAATCTCGGTGGAGCTGCAACTCCTACCCTACAGCTCAATGGACTCATCCAAGTCACCTGGCGAGGAGACAACGATGGGCAAAGGCCATCCCAGGGAATGGAGAGGGCCTGCATCTGCAGGCAGGATCATCCCACCCACCATATCCATGGGATATAAGCCTTCTCTCACTTGTAGGTGCAGTGGACATTACCATCCAAGTCCCCTCAGGATTAGGGGAATAACTATGGACTAGAGTGGACTTGATGGTATTCTGTTGTTCACATATGGTGTTTCTAGCAATGGAAGAAATTATAACAATGAGGTGGAGCCAGTGGCCACTTGACACTTTTGGAGCAGGGAGGGGACGAGCAGTTGAGATACAGGGGCTTCTTTGGGATTTGGAGGTTGTCCTGAGTACCGTTGTGGCAACAGATGTAGGCCATTTTAAATCAGCACACATTACTCAGAACTATGTGGGTGAGAGTGTGGTCTATGGTGTGAACTGTGGTCTACGGTTGGTGGCAATGCTCCAGGATGTGTAAGTCCATTGAGGGTGGTGGGCCACACTGTGGGAGATGTTTGTGTGGGATGTGGTGGGAGGTGTGGGAGGTGGGCAACATGGGAATCCCAGTGGGTTCTGTGTAATATTTTGGGTAATCTAAGCACCTCTTAAAATATATTTATATATATATATAAATAACATTTTTGTAAGCAAATGCACATATATGCATATATATTTATATATCATTTTGCAAATGTTGGTATGTATTGTGAAAATTTTGATTTTTACCCACAATTAAAAAAAAAAAAAAAGTCCATAGACAACAGCCATAAGAGAAGGGAGATCTGGAAGAGAAGGGAGACATCATAATGTGCCATGCTATGAGACTGAGAAGTCCAGGATCGCCACTGGCTGTTTTTTGGGAGAAAAGTATCACCTGATGATGCTTTCATTTGCATATTTTCACAGCCTCAGAAATGTTAGCTTTTTTATTTCTTTTTTTCATTAAAAAATTTATTGATGTATATAATTTATACATAAACATACATAAACAATAAATGTACAGTAAAAGTTGTGAACTTATAAAACAAACATGCATATAAAAAAAAAAAGAGAGTATATGGGAAAGAATGAAAATATTTTGAGGCAATCACCTATGAAAGAAACAAAAGTCATTTCATTGTGCAGCATATTTCCAGTAGTTCTGAGAAGGAATGTGGTGTTTTACCTAGAAGAATTGGTCCACAAATTAAAGTTTATTCTGTCTGATATTATGCCATCTAATTTGTATGCTGGGATTTTGTAGCTAATATTTAGTCTACCTAGCATTATGAAACTTCGACTTTGAATCTTTACCATCTTCCAGATGTTTGGAAATAAATTTCTTTACACTCAAAAAAAAAAAAACAACATATGGCATACATAAACCCAAAGAAAATATGGCTAATTTAAGAAATTCCTTGAAAGCTAACCCCGAATGTTAATGTATTAATCTCATCAGTCAACAGAGACAGATTGGCAGAATGGATAAGGAAATATGACCCATATATATTTTGTCTACAAGACCCACCTTAGATCCAGGGATTCAAGGAAGCTGAAGGTGAATGGTTAGAAAATGTACAAGCAAAGAACAACCAAAAAAGGGCTGGAGTAGCTATCCTAACATCAGAGAAAATAAACTTTAAATGCAAAATTGTTGTAAGAGACAAAGATGGACAAAATTTATTAGTAAAAGGGGTAATCTTTCAAGAAGAAATAACAATCATAAACATTTATGCACATAATCATGGCACCTCAAAATACATGAGGCAAACACTGGAAATAATAAGTGGAGTCTAAAATTATAGTGGGGGACTTTAATACACCATTATCACCATTAGATAGAACATCTCAACTGAGAATCAATAAAGAAACAAAGATTCTGAATAATACATTAGAGGACCTGGACCTAATAGACATATACAGAATGCTACAACAAAATACAGTGGGATATACAATCTTTTCGAGTGCACATGGATCATACTCCAAGATAGCCCACCTGGCAGACCACAGAACAACTCTTAGTGAATTCAGAAATATTGAGATTATACAAAATAATTTATCTGACCACAATTGCATGAAATTAGAAATCACTAAGGGCCAGAGAACCAGATTAGACTCAAAGATATGGAAGTTAAAAATTGCACTCTTAGAACAGTGGGTCAAGGAGGAAATCTCAAAAGAAATCAGTAACTACCTAGAAATGAATGACAATGACAACACAACTTATCAAAACATATGTGATGCAGCCAAAGCAGATCATTTCCCTCCTGAGAGGGAAATTCATAGCCATGAATTCTCCATGGAGAACCTGGAGAAATTGGAAAAACAATAACAAACTAACTCCAAAGGAAGTAGAAAGAAGGAAATAACAAAGATATGAGCAGAACTAAATGACATAGAAAATAAGACAGCACTAGAAGTAATAAAACCAAAAGTTGATTCTTCGAGACGATCAATAAAATTGATAAGCCTTTAAGCAGATTAACAAAGTAAAAGAGAGAGCACATACAAATACACAAAATAAGGAATAAGGAAGGGGATATCACCACTGACCCCACAGAAATAAAGATTATCATAAGAGGATACTCTGAGAAATTATTTGCCAACAAGAATGATAATTTAGAGGAAATGGACAAATTCCTAGAAACCCACAAGCAGCCTACATTGATGAAAGAAGATATGGATGAACTCACCAGTTCAATTACAAGCAAAGAGATAGACTCAGTCATCAAAAACCTCACAACTAAGAAGAGCCCAGGACCAGATGGCTTCACAGGTGAATTTGACCAAACATTCCGAAAGAGCTAACAAAAATCCTGCTTAAGCTCTTCCAAAAAATAGAAGTAGAATGAACATTGCTTAATTCATTCTATGATGCCAACATTATCCTAATACTAAAACCAAACAAAGATACCACAAGAAAGGAAAATTACAGACCAATCTCTCTAATGAACCTAGATGCTAAAATCCTCAACAAAATACTTGCTAATCACATTCAACAACATATCAAAAGATTTATACACCATGACCAAGTGGGTTTCATCCCAGGTATGCAAGGATGGTTCAACATAAGGAAATCAATCAATGTATTATGCCACATAAACAGATTGAAAGAAAAAAATCACATGATAATCTCTATAGATGTAAAAAAAGCATTGGACAAAATACAGCACTCTTTCATGACAAAAACACTGCAAAAGATAGGAATAGAAGGGAACCTTCTGAACATGATAAAGGGTATATATGAAAAACCAAAAACTAACAAATCTTCATTGGTGAAATCCTAAAACTTTCCCTCCGAGATTGGGAAAAAGAAAAGGATGCCCACTATCACCACTCATTTTTAACATTGTCTTAGAAGTACTTGCTCGAACACTGAGGCAAGAAAAAGATAAAAAAGGCATCCAAATTGGAAAAGAAGAAGTAAAAATTTCACTATTTGCAGATGACATCATCCTATACAAAGAAAGCCCTGAGAAATCTACAGCAGAGCTTCTAGAACTTATAAAGGAGTTCAACAAAGTCGCAGGCTATAAGATCAATACTCAAAAATCAGTAGCATTTCTGTACACCATTAGCAAGCAATCTGAGGAAGAAATCAAGAAAAAATACCATTTACAATAGTAATTAAAAGAATCACATACCTAGGGATAAATTTAACTAAAGATGTAAAGGACTTACATACAGAAAACAACACAGCACTGTTAAAGGAAACCAAAGAAGACTTAAATAAATGGAAGAATATTCCTTGTTCATGCATAGGAAGACTAAATAACATCAAGATGTCTGTCCTACCCAAACTAATCATTAGATTTAATGCAATCTTAATAAAAATCAACACTGTATTTTTTAATGAATTGGTAAAACTAACTACAAAATTTATTTGGAATGGTAAGAGACCCAAATTGCCAAAGACATATTGAAAAAGAAAAATGAAGTTGTAGGTGTCACACTACCTGACTTTAAAACATACTACAAAGCTACTGTGGTCAAAACTGCATGATATTGGCACAAGAATATTCATACTGACCAATGGAACCAAATTGAGAGTTCTGATATAGATCTTCACATATACAGTCATCTGATATTCAACAAGGCCACCAAGCCCACTGAGATGGGATAGAATGGCCATTTCAACAAGTGGTGTTTGGAGAACTGGACATCCATATCCAAAACAATGAGAGAGGAACACCATATCACATGTTACATAAAAATCAATCAAGATGGATCAAAGGTCTCAATATAAGAGCCAAGACCACAAATAACTTGGAAGATAATGTAGGGTAGCATCTACAGGACCTTGTAATAGGAAATTGTTTCATGAAATTCACACCCAAAGCAGGAGCAGCAAGGGAAAAATAATTAAATGGGATCTCCTCCATATTAAAAACTTTTGCATCTCAAAGGACATTATCAAGAAAATAAAAAGGCAACCTACCCAATGGGAGAAAATATTTGGCAACCATATAGCTGATAGGAGCCTAATATCCTGCATATATAAAAAATCCTACACTTCGAAAACAAAAAGACAAACAACCCATTTAAAAAATGGGCAAGTGACCTGAAAAGACACTTCTCCAAGGAAGATGTTCGACATCGGTAGCTGTTAGGGAAATGCAAATCAAAACTACAATGAGATACTATTTTACACTCATTAGAATGGCAGCAATTAAACAGTGGAGTATAAGTGTTGGAGAGGATTTGGAGGAATACTGCTAATGGGATTGTGGAATGGTCCAGCCACTGTGGAGAACAGTTTGCCAGTTCCTCAAAAAAATAACTATAGATTTTCCATATGATCCAGTGATTCCATGTTGGGTATATACCCAGAAGAATTGAAAGCAGACACAAACAGGTATATGCACACCGATGTTCATAGCAGCATTGTTCACTATTGCCAAAAGTTGGAATCAACCTAGGTGCCCATCAACAGATGAATGGATAAACAAAATGCGGTACATACATACAATGGAATATTACTCAGCTGTAAGAAGGAATGAAGTGCTAACACATCGGATAACATGTATGATTCTTGAAGACCTTATGTTAAGTGAATCAAGCCAGGCATTAAAGAATGAACAGTACATGACCTCACTGATACGAATTAAGGAAGTTGAGCAGTCTCAGAGAGCTCTTGTCTGAAAGATAGGTTTGCAAAAAAGGGAAGGAGAAGAGAAGATTGTGAGCCATCACCCATATGGATGTAATCTATTGTAAGGTGATAGTATGTAGTTGTAAATTGAGTGGATAGGACAGGAGGGTGGTGATATTGTTGGGTTGGGTAGTGAAGGGTTGACAGGTGGGTAGATTGGGTGGGGTGGGTTAAAGGACCCAGGATACTAGGGGGAGAGTTGGGAGAGGGACCAGGTGAACACTTGGGATTTGTGGGTGTGGGGGTGAGGGTGCAGAAGTTGTAATGCTCTTGTGGCAATATGACTAGGAAGGGTCTCTCGTATGGGGTGTTTCTTGGGGGGGCATTCAGGATGAGGAGCACCTGGAGTGGGCTTATAGGGAGTGTGTGAGTGTTCATTCTGTCATGATGTGTTGTATCTATGGGTGGATACCCACGTGGTGAGTGAAAAGGGGTTGGACTCCCATCTTTGGGAGGATGGATTCATTCAGAAATGGACATGTGGTAGTCTCTCAGGAGTGGGGGCGGTTCTTAGTGCGGGAGGACAAACCAGTGTGTTGGGACTTCTTGTTGCATGTAGCTATGAGTCTTGTCATCCAGTGAGTCTAGCCGGGGGTCTTCGGGGGCCCCAGGCGATGGGGAGGGAGGAACAGAGTGGATCAAACAGAGGGTGTTTTGTGGACAGTGGAAATGATTTTCGTTGACATACAATGATGGACACAGGACATGATAAGTGTCGTCAGAATTTGTAATGGTGTATAGTCTAACATGTGGACAATACTGTAAACCATTGACAATGTTTAGTGGCTGTGTTTCACTATTTGTGTATAAGTTATAACAATGCTACCATCCACATATGGAAGGATGTTGGTATGGGGGGAAGGAAAGGGGGAGGAGGTTGGGTATATGAGAGTCTCTTGTATTCTTTGTGCATCTTTGCTGTGACCTAAAACTTCTCTGAAAACAAAATGAAGGGTGGTAGGACACTGGGGAATGAGGGAGGGAGGGTGCCACAGTGCAGACTGGATACCAGATATTGCAGTGATGGAAGGCAAAATGTCAAAAAATATATATATATTTTAACATTTAAGTATATTTTTCATTTTTTAAATATCCTAATCTTTGATTTTATTTTAGTTTTAGTTTTTTTTAAGTTTTCATGTATTTTATCTCTTACATATAAACTTACCAATATTATTTCATTTTCCTATTAATTGTATTTGGCTATTGTATTGGCTTCATCTTTAAAGAGGCTTTGGATCACAGAAGGGTTACAGCTGGAGTGGGAAAGGATCATTGGAGGGGAGTGTCAGGGATGGGGGGGTGCATAGGAGGAGGTTCACCTGAACAAACATATAAGGTATAAAATTGTTCAAATGTTCACTGGGCATTGTCATAGTGAGTAGGGAACCACTCAATAATGAGAGAATGCTGAATTTCCATCCTGAAGTGCTCTGCCACATTCTCTATGGGAGCAGGAACAGTACCCCAAGTGCAGGGGCAGTGACTGGTGAAGGAGGATGATACACAGATGTTCCCTTGTTATTGATGACTAGCCTTATGAGTCTTTGCTCTTGGGATTTAAACTTAGCCTGTTGTTATGTGGTGCCTAAGGGTTGCCTCCTGAAAGCCTCTTTGTTGCTCAAATGTGGCCTTTCTCTAAGCCAAACTCAGCATATGAATGCATTGCCTTCCCTCCCAGTCTGGGACATGACTCCCAGGGATGAGCCTCCCTGGCACCGAGGGATTGCTACCAAGTGCCAACTGGCAATGCGGCTGGAAAAAGACCTTGAATAAAAGGGGGAAACGGTAAAGACAAGTGAGTTCATATGGCTAAGAGACTTCAAAGTGAGTTGGGATGTCATCCCAGAGGTAATGCTTACACACATCTCAGTAGGACCTCATAGACTTCCAAATTGGCTATCACCCCAAATAGAGGGGCTCCTGAGGGCTCTGGAGACATCCCGGTCCTATGACAGGATCAATAGCTCTGGAGTTTGGTGCCTTGCCAGTGGGCCCTAATTTGGAGTTTGTGCTCCTGAGAGTGACAGAGTTGGACTCAAATATGTCTTCTCTGCACATGGTTCATCTGTCCCTTTATTCAAACCTATATTTGGTGCTGGAGTTTGTAGGTGTACATCCAGAGACTGGAGTCTTTGGGCCGTCCATATGCCAGCTGGGCCTGGAATCTCAGTGGAGCTGGAACTCCTACTCTACAGCTCAATGGACTCTCCCAGGACACCTGGTGGGGAGATGATGATGGACAGAGGCCTTCCCAGGGAATGGAGAAACTCTGCAGCTTCAGGCAGGATAATCCCATCCATCTTACCCATGGGATGTAAGCCCCCTCTCAATTGCAGGTGGAGTGGACATCACCATCCCAGATGCCTCAGAATTGGGGGAGGAGCTGTGGACTAGAGTGGGCTTGCTGGTATTTTATTATTGACATATTGTGATTCAAGCAGTGGAAGAAATTACAACATTAATGTGGAGCCAGTGGCCACTGGACACTCTGGGGGCAGGGAGAGGGAAAGGCAGTTGTAATACAGGGGCTTTTTCAGGACTTGGGAATTGTCCTGAATGCATTGTAACGACAGATATAGACCATTTTGTATCGTCATGTAATGTGCAGAACTGTGTGGGAGAGAGTATGGTCTACAGTTTGAACTATGGTCCATGCTTGGTGGCAAAGCCCCAGGATGTATTTATCCATTGCAGGTGATGTGCCACACTAATAAAGGATGTTTGGGGGGGGG
>JAKSZT010018048.1:1736718-1751781 GCA_026826555.1 Tolypeutes matacus
GGGGAGTGGGGCCTGTGGGAATCCCTATATTTTTTGCATAACATTTATGTAATCTAAGTATCTTTTAAAAAATAAAATAAAATATAGATAGATAGAGTGATAGAGGTGAGTTTTACACAGTGTGAGAATGTACTAAATGTCACTGAATTGTACACTTAAAATGGTTAATTGTATTTTAAGTGAATTTTACCATAAAAACATACGCATGCCACTTACAAATTAGGATAAATTTGTAATAAGTAAAATTTGTACAATAAGAGAATTCAGTTTTTGAACTTGTAGACATGATGATTTTCAGTACTTACTATTGCATATTGCATTTGGCATTTCTCCTTGACTTAAATTATTGCTTTAAGAGCTGTGTCAGAGGTTATTTTTTGTATGCCAGATGTATTCCTTGAAAGTAAATTTCTCCTGATGAAAATTCAAAGAAAATTAAAATAAATAAATAAATAAATTCAGACAACAGAATTTATATAAAGTGTATTAAATCAAAGCATTTTTAAAATTAAATTATTAAATATGACTCTATTTGTAAATATGTAGGACTATATGAAAATATGTAGCATCCCATTTTGGAAATAAGACCATTGAATGCAGCTTTTACTTGTTAATTTATTAGAAATTCCTAATTTTGTTTTTAAAAGTTGTTTAATATACGAAGATCTTGATAAGAATCACCATCAAGTTTGTTAGGTTGTAGATTTCAAAATCAGTCAATTTTCTTCTTATGAACATGAATATTTGCCATAAGTAATATTCTGTGAAGAACTCTTTAATTCTGACTTTTTTATTTTGCATGTTTGATTTGTAAGTTCACAAAATTTACTATACACTTATTGTTCATGTATGTTCATGTGTGAATGATATACTTCAGTAAAGTTAAAAATTTTTTAACAAAGCAACAACTAATCAAAACAACATGGCACTGGCATAAGGATAGATATTGAATACAGAACAATGGATTAGAGTTAAGAGTTCAGAACTAAATCCATACAGGTATGTTCAATTGATTTTGACATGGTGAAAAGTCCATTCAATGGGGAAGGAATATTCTTTTCAATAAGTGGTGCTTGTTCAAACGAACATTCTCAAGAAAAATAATCTAATTGGACCCCTACATTATACCATATAGGAAACTTAACTCAAAGTGGACCAAAAACTTCAATGTAATAGCTAAAACTCTTAGAAAAAACATAGAGGTTAAAAGTTTTTGTTTTTTAGCATTTTTTTTCTTTATTTTCAAGAAACAAATTACATAAATGTTACATTAAAAAATATAGGGGATTCTCATATACCCCATCCCTTCCCCTCCCACACTTTCACTCATTAACATCTTTCATTAGTGTGGTTGCATTTCTTACAATTGATGAACATATATTGAAGCATTGCTACTAACCATGGTCTATAATTTACATTACGGTTTAAACTTCACAATGCACAATTTTATACATTTTGACAAAATACATAATGATGTCATTATACATAATGTATCTGTCATTGAAATATCACACAGAACAATTTCAATGTCCCGAAAATGCCCCATGTTACATCTATTCTTCACTCTCCCTCCCCTCAGAACCTCTAGTAACTACTGTCTTTTTAACAATGTTACAAGTTCTTTCACTACTAGAATAAAAATAAGTATAGTTTAGTCCATAGTTGCATTCCCAACTTATGTTTGTTTATTTCTCAATCTTGAGCATTTTAAGATGGTGATGCCTACCCTGCTTCCAAATGAGAATGGGTTTAGATCCTATGGGGCAGATGGATGGAACTGTCTTGCTTGCAGTTGTAGATACTCTGTTTTGTTGGGATGGTTGTTGTCCATCATCATCCTTTTGTTAGTTGTCCTGGGTGAGTCCGATGACCTGGAGAGTAGCTGTTGGATGCAACTCTGGTGAGATTCAGACCTCAACCTGCATATGAATAGTCAGAAGATTTAAGTCTCTGAAACATATATTTAACTAAAATCCTAGCTATAGGTTTATATAAAAGGGGCAGAAGAGTCATGTGTAGGAAATTTATAAGTGAGTCTCATAGAGGATCAATGTTAAATCTTTACTACTCTGGATTTAGAAATAAATTCTTAGATATTACACAAACACAAAAACAAAATTTTTAAAATTAAATAAACTGGATTTCATAAAAATTCAATTTTATTTCTTCAAAAAACACAGTCAAGAAACCATATAGACAACATACAAGAATGGGAGAAAATATTATCAAATCATATATCTGTTAAGGGCCTAGTACCCAGAATGTATAAAGAACACATTCATCCCAACAGAAAAAAGATATACATCCCATTAAAAAATGGTCAAAATCCAGAATAGACATTACTCCAAAAAAGATATAAAATGACTGACAAGCCATGTGAAGATATTCAATTTAGTCTTTAGAGAAATAAATATCATGAGAGATATTTTTCCTAATAAAATAAAAAAACATAAGCATAGAACTGTACATCATAAAGAATGAACCTTAGTGTAATCTATGGACTATAAATAATAGTGTAATTATAATAATATTTTCAGCAGTTATAACAAAGTTACCACACTAATAAACAATTTTAATAATAGGGAAGACAATATGTGGGAGGAGTATATGATAACTCTGTGCTAGTTCTGCATGATTTTTCTATAGGCCTAAAAATTCTCTGATTAAAAATGAGAAAAAAATTAACAATTAAAAAAACCTATCAAAAGCAGATAATATACACATGTAAATTGCTTTAGTCTTCATGAGTATAATCAACTTGGGTCTATATTTTTTTATGTAAATAAAAATAATTAAAAATAATTTACATTTTGTATGTAATTAAAAATAATTTGTAAGAATCATCCCATCTCTATGATGATTTTTCACCTTGAAAAGCTAAATGTTTTTTTCAGTGATACTTTCATGGCAAATATCTCTTAAATTTCCAGCTATCACTTCTCTCCTTTTACACTTGCCAGACTTTATTGTCAACACCATGTTTGCTGATAAAATTGTATTATCCAGTTCCAAAATCTACTTTATTTCCAGACTTGGTATGGGTTCATTTACACAGTGGAAGTAGTGTCCATGTTGCCTCAGAACACACTTTCTTCTTTGCTCTTGTGGTCAGCTTTGAGCACCTCCACTATATGCCAGGGAGGGAGATGTTCAGGAACTCTTTGAAGTTTCATCTCTACATACTGTTCTTTTTACCTTTTCCTCCCAAACTGTGATGGCCCAAAGTCTTAGGTTGCTTTCTTTTTTTTATCCCCCATCTTCCAGGTCAAGATGTTTCACCCACTGCTACTCAGGTAATTTTAAATTTTAATTACATTTTCTTATGAATGTTAAAATAAAGATGATTTTCTCTGGGTAGCTATAAGTCATTCTTTACTTGCAGATCCTGAATGGATTAATAGAAATCTTTCACATTTAAAATAATTTACTTGGCAATTTTTATACAGTAATGGAAGGAAATCCCAGCTTAAAAAGTGCCTTAACTGAATCAGATGCCTATCAGGTTCTCATTCTCATGATCTCAGTTCTGCTACAGTCTCTTATTTCAATTTTCTAAATTACAGCAAAAACAACTGAAGGAAAATAAATTTACATTCAGAATCCCAACACCATTAAAACATCAATTCTTTTTAGCACTTCACATACCTTTCCAATTCTTGTCTGTAGGAATTAACCTTTATATTTAGGACCATAGAGGAAATCAATAACATGAAAAAATGTATTCCTATTAGTTAATGTGTACCATCTTAGTGTTTTAATTTTTATTTCTTTGTCTATGGAGTTGAAAATGTGTTTAAACTCTAAATTTTATTAGTCATATATTACCTTCTGAAAATTTATTTTTATATAACTTGACTAATTACTTAGGGCCTGACGGTCACATATATTGCTGATCAATATATTAGACCTAAAGTGTATATATATAGTATATATATATGTGTGTGTGTGTGTATATAGTATATATATATATATGTGTGTGTGTGTGTGTGTGTGTGTGTGTACAGAGAGAGAGAGAGAGAGAGAGAGAAAGTTTTCTTTTCTCCAGATATTCAGTGAAATAATAAGGTCTTTCTTTCTTCTTTTATTTTTTTGGTGAGTCCTAAAAGTAGAACACGTATTAGCATGAAACATAAAACACGGTGCTAAAATGAAGTCTCTAGGATGGCAGGACCCGGAGTGAGAGCTTTTTTTGAGGTATAAAAATGACATCCTTTGGGCCAAAGACAGATGGATGGAGGGGCAGACCACTTCAGTTCTTATCTAATTGATGATCCTGGGTCTTTGATTTCTTTTCTCCTTTGCTTGGCAGGAAAACAAGGATGGCAATGGTTATGAAGAAGTATGCTACACAGTCAATCACAGTCGTTTTCGGAGATCCTCGCTGAGCTCCGATGATGGTGCTTATGAAAATATCAACTCCACCACAAAGAGAGTGAGACAATTTAGGGATGTGTCAGAAACGGAATATGCCCTTCTCAGGACTATGTGTGTTCTGAGGCCTTTACCCAGCACCCACAAACATTATGAGCTTGTGTTTCCCTCCTAGAAACCCTCATGTGGCCTCATTATATGCCATGCAACAAACATGATCCAGAACTAGGGTCTCTGGGGGAGTACAATAAACAGTCACAGATATATGTTCTAGAATCTTCTATTCAGCCCTGCGAGCCCATTAGAGCATACCAATATTTCCACTCCTGTTTATTTCATTTTTGAGGTGTAATCCACTCAATGAACTTCTGTTTTTTTTTTTAGAATATCAGAGAAATTTATTTTTTATCATGGTAAAGCTATGTTAATAATAGTTAAAAATGGTCCTTAAGCTTAAGTTATGATTTTGAATACCTCACAGTTCAAACATATGGAACTAACATTAAGCTATTTTTTTTATTTTTAAAAAGCAACATAAGGCAATAGAAATTATACTTCTTTGTCCTGATTTTCAAGGAAGTTAAGCACAACAAATAGTGTTACACATTTTCTTTCTAGAATAAGGCAAAGTGTACTGTCAAGCTGCATGTTTAAAAACAAATCCACTAATTGATAATTTTGAGGGGGAATGGGGCTGAAAGACTGAAAATGAAACAGAATTGAGATCTTCTTTCTAATATGATAGGAAATTAAATCTTACTCGTGTTAATTCCTACTTTTCTGAACCTTAAAATAAAATTTTATAGCAGAAGTTTTATGGTAGAGTTGCCATAAATTTTAAAATTTAATTCTAAGAGTAGTTAGCTTTGGAAAAAGATCAGTGCTTTTGAAGGAAATTAATTAAATTTAGAGAATGACTAACCTGTCACAATTAACAAAAGTTTTCCCTATTTTTTTCTACTGCAAAGCTTTTTCTACATATTAAATTATAGATACCCTAATAAAGTAATATAAAAACAGCATTTAGAAATAGGGTGTAGATGACTCTGTAAACGGAAAGATCAGGAAAGGGGCCTTAAAAGTGGCAGTGTTGACGGGTAGAACTAGGTGAAAGGGTTGTAGGTGTTCATTCTATTCTTCCATCTTTCCTGCATGTTTCAAATATTTCAAAATAAAAACAAAGGGAAAAAGAGCTTCAGACATCAGTAGAAGACATGGGAGCAGGACATATGAAGGATCAACTTAAATTTTTCAACAGAGTCCATCCTGAGACAACATTATTGCTCATCATTGACAACCACTAGTTATGTTCAGCTTCTTCAGGAAACTCAGTGGTCACATAAAAGTTCTCACCATGACATCTAAGAGAGCTACTGTTCAGAGGAACCACATTTCGAGATTTAAAAAATAAAAAGCAGATTAAGCACCAATACTACCAAAGTGTGATTACTCAGTTCCACTAGTAACCATATTTAAATGCTTAAGATAATCAAAATCCATTTTACATGAGTTGGGAAGCTGCATTTAACTCCTATAAGACATATCTATTAAGATGAAACAATTTTAGTCCTTATGAAGTGCTCTTTTGACCCAGTTGGGGAAGAAACAATCTCACAAACTATGTACAGATCCTCAGACAATAAACATCATGTTGAAGCATAACAGCTTCCACAGCATCAGGGCAAAATTCCCACACACCGCAAGGCAGCTGCTTCCCTTCTAGCCGGCTGTCTTCCTGCTCCCTGGAGTCCTCCAGAAGCACTTCTCTCTCTCTTTTTTTTTTTTTTCGAGTCCCCCCAGAGGCTTCCCATTGCCTTTATTTATTTTTATTTTTTTTAACTTTATTTTGTACATTTAATAATTGAAAACATAAGCAATAAAAAACTAAAAAGTAAACACAGATGAATAAATATATACATTTCTCAATTAAATGTAATGGATACATGTAAATTTTTTTGTTTTGTTTTTTGTTTGTTTTTTTGTTTTTTTTTGTGTGTGAATCAAAGCTTCCACATGCCCCAGCTGGGGTCTCCTGGAGCTGGGGTCTGTTCTCCTTCTGCTTGGCCAGCGCTGGCGAGCAGGTGGAGGCTCTGTGTTTAAGACTCCTGCACTGGGCCCCCACAGGCTGACACAGCTCCCTCAATGAACTCCTTTAAAATATAAAACTGATGTGTGGCCAGGCCTTTAACTAACCTGATATTTGCTTCAATTTTGCCTTTTCCACGTCCTGGAGATTCTTCCTTGTAAATGCATACAATATACTTTTTTGGTATTGGTCTGAGAGTAGTATGTCAGGTCATATAACAAGATGAAACAAATCATGAGCAGTTGCCCATCTTTGCCTTTCTCAAGCAGTATATGCAACAAATTGGATGATTTGTTAAAAGGTAAATGTGAAAAGTAGACAATAAAGAGTACATGCACAGCTTTGTTTCCAACACACTAGATTTTTTTAAACCTGTAACTAGTTACTACTACTACTAAAAAGACAATGAATATTATCTGGACTTAAAATTTGAGCAAGCTGGTGAATAATCCATCTTTTTGCATTTTTACTCCCAAGGCATTTTTAAATGATATGCCAACTTCCCAGGCAAGATGCAAAGGTCTCAATTGACAAGCTCTAAATGACATATTTTTCTATATAGTTACAATATACTGATATTTTGGTCTTTGACAATTATAAATCAGAAGATGACATTCATCTAAACTATTTGTTTTGCACAAGTCTTGACTTTCTACCCTTGAGTAATTTTAGTAATCCTTTGTGGTGATTTCAAAGTGCAGAACAAGAATTTAATAGAAATCTTGTGATTATAGAAAATGTACCCTGGCAGAAATATGCCAATCTTGTATAAATCAGCCAATTTTAGGAAATGCCAAAATTATTTACTCTACATATTCTTTTATATTTATTTTAATATAAGATATATATCATATGTAAAATAAGACTGAGTAATTTTACTTTGCTTAGCAACCTGGAATTATAGCTGAGGGAACAATGGATTAACGAATACTATTGTCCAACATTGAAATACAAAGATCTACTTATTAACTATTTGTTAACATTATAGGCCATAGGCAGGACACTTAATCTTTCTGAGATTCAGTTTCTCAACTAAGAAGAATTAAAAATATAACTATCTTATGTGGTTGTGAAAGGCAATAAAAAATCACTATTGTAAAAGTACTTTTTAACTCTTAAACTGCTTTCTAAAAGCTAATTTATTTTATTATGCATATAAATATTTACAATTTTTATATTCATATTTCAATCAACTTTACTGAGTTATAATTACATACAACAAATTCCAACTTTAAATGTGCACTTAGATGAGTTTTGTCAAATGCATTCATATATGTAATCATCACCTTCATCAACAAATAGAAATTTTCTGTCTCCTCAGACAGTTCCATCATGCTCTTTTCAGTCAATTCCACCTACCTAAAACCACTGATCTTATCTGTATATCTATAGGTTAGATCAGTTGTCTACAACTTTCTATGGCTGAGTAGTACAATATTGTATGTCAGTCAAATCATGTGTTGATGGGTACATGCTTCAGGTTTTATGAATAAAGCTGAAATGAATGTTTTTTAATATTCTGGGTTATATGGTAAGTGCATGTGTAACTTCATAAGAAAGAGACAAACTGTTCTCCAAACTGGTTATACCATATTACATGCTTGCCAGCAATTTATGAGTTGCAGTTGTTTAATATTCTTACCACCAACATAATCACCAAACTTGGGCTATGACAATATTTTAATTAAAGCAATTCTAATGGATATGCAATGGTGGGATAGCATCACAATTTAATCTGTAGTTCCCTGACGATTAAGACATGCTTTATGTGCTTATTATACTATGTGTTTATTGCTTATTCAAACTTTTTGTGGATTGTCCAAATAATTTGCCCATTTTTAAACTAGATTGTTTGTTACCTTGTTACTGAGTTGTAAGAGGTCTTCATATACACTGAATGCAATTCCTTTGTTTTATATATATGTAAGACTGTAACATGTCCCATTCTGTCGCTTGCCTTTTCATTTTCTTAAAAGTATCTCTATAAAAGCAGGGGTATTTAAATATTGATGAAGTCCAACTTACTCATTTTTTCTTTATATGGTGTTTAAGAAGTTTTTGTCAAGTTTTTTCCTATGTTTTCTTCTAAAAGTTTTAGAGCTTCCGCTTAGCTTTTAGGTCTCTGTGATGGTTAGGATAATGTGTCAACTTGGCCAGGTAATTGTGCCCAGTTATTTTGTCAAGCAAGCACTGGGCTAATTGTAATTCAAGGGCATTTATGGACTTTAGTTATCATTGAATTCATTGAATAGATGGCGGATTACATCTACAATCAACCAAGGTGATTGCTGTCAGCAATGAGTGACATTTTACCCAATCAGTTGAATGTCTTACAAAGGGAAGTGATTTCAGCATTCAGAGAAAATTTCCAGCTCAACTTTGGACACGAATGTCTCCTGGGCACTCATCAAGGAACTTTGTCAGAGCCCCTGGTTTGCAACCTTCCTACAGAATTTGGACTTGTGAATCCCTGGGGGCGTCCTGTGAGAGAATTTTATAAAACCTCATACTATTTACAGATATCTCCTGTCTATTCTGCTTCCCTAGAGAACCTTCACTAGTAGAGACTATGATCCATTTCAAGTTAATATTTGTATATGGTGTGAAGTAGGTGTGGAGAGTCACATTTTTCCATACTGGTATTCTGTTCTTCCAATAATGTTTGTTGAAAAGGTTTTATATTCTTCTTCAAGTTGCCTTAATACCTTTGTGAAATAAACTGGCAATATTTGCATGGATCTATTTCTGGATTCTGTATTTTGTCTATATTTAGGGTAATCCCACATTGTCTTGAATATTTTATATTATATAATTTGAGATCAGGTAGTAATATTAGTCTTCCCAGTTTGTTCTTTTTCAAAGTTGCTTTAACTCTTCTAGGCCATTTTCAATTTTATATAGATTTTAGAATCAGCCTCTAAAGTCTTACCAAAAAATTTCTGGGGATTGTATTGTATTATGTTGAATCAATAGATCATTGTGTTTCCCCTAGCCCTGGATTATATCATCTTCTCTCTGGACAAAAGCTGGTGAAACATACTTTGTCTGGGACACCATGTCTTGGCCAACATGGCAGAGGGAAAGGAGCCATGGGGATCTTAAACTTCTGCTAGAAACAATGCATATCTTTACACTCACATTCTATTGGCCAAAGGAAATAATATGGACACACCTGAATTAAATAGGGTGGGTGTGTATAATCATATTGCATGGAGTGATGTAGAAGGGGCAATGACATGGATGAGCTGTAATATAATATAGCACAACATATTTTTTTAAATTGGGGTTTCATACTAACATCTATTGGCCATTAATATATTGAAAATTAAGTTATTATTTTCAATGGCTGCCCAGTGTTCCATTGTGTGAAATTAAGATGCATTTCTTTGCCCAATCCAATTTGGATTGATTTAAGATTACAGATTTTTCTTTGGTATAAACCATGCTGCAAGGAAATTTTGCAATTATTTTCTGAACACTAATCAATTAATTTAAGAGAAGTCAAAATATTTATGATACTGAGAGTTCACATTCTGTAATATATTATATAATACCATGCCTTTTTAATTATTTCATGTTATACATTAGTGTAGCACTGGTTCATATATATTCTTCATGTGAATTATGAACATCATTAAAAATTATTTCTGTGCATTTGCAGGTTTTGCATTTATTACTCTTCTGAATTTAAAATTTCTAATTTTATAGTTAAGTATTATTTTTTGTTGTATTTTGTATAGCTATTTTATAATTAATAACATTACTGAATTATCCTAATGTGTCTAACAGATTTTCAATTGATTTTTCTAAGTTGTCTAAATAAAAATTTTATCTGCCCACAATGCCATTTGCCTATTCTTTTTAGCATTTATGCCTATCTTTTTGTTTCACTTTGTTGTTAGAATTTCCCGAATAGGGGAAAATATTATTTAAAAGAGCCAGATGCTAGATTTTCTCATTTTATTGAAATATTCATCAGCTTTTATCATTAACGTTAGTTTTCAGCTTGGTAAACAAATAATACACATATCCTCAAACTTTGGTGCATGTGTGCATAAACAGAAATGTAGACATGTTAATATTAAGGAAGTTTTATTGTTTTTATATTTTACTTAGAATATTTATCAGAAATCCATGTTGAATTAGATTAGATTAATTTTTTGAATACTTCTCTATTAGCAGTATAGTTGTTAAGTTTACATTGATACATAAATTTTTAAAAAATTATTTCTGTGCATTTGCAGGTTTTTGCATTTATTACTCTTAAAACATACTACTTTCCCCTGTACCAAGTATGATTAACATTAAAATAGGATTTATGACATATCACAAACCATGTATGACAATAGCATAAAAAAAGATGTTATGTTTCTTTAAAAATAAATTGCAATTACAGTTTCTTACATAAAATCACAAGGAAGGAAGTTGTACCATCTGACCTCAGGGAAATGATCAATAGTTTTCAATTGCACAGCTTGCTAGCTATATAGCCTACTTAAGGTGGGAAACTATATCCCATTTTTGGGAGCAGCCACATCTCCTTAATCCTGGTTATGAGGAACAAGCCCATATTAATGTGTCCAGATTCTCATTTATCTTTGATTCAATATACTAATAGAAATTTATTGAATTTATATTGCAAGGAAGGTCCAAAGCAAGAAATGAAATCTTCAATCATCTTAAGAAGGAGTAAAGACCCCTAATCAGCTGTTAAACTTCCCTTCAAGGGAATATTCAGGTAATCACATTTGCTTAATTTATTAATGTAATCAATATTGTTAGAATGTCATTACTAGATTTTCTAATATTGAACCATATTTACTTTACTGGAAATAAAATCAATGGAGATAGATTTTTTATTCTTTTAACATATAACTGTGTGATATTTCTTAAAGTTTATTTGGATTATTTACATCAATATTCATAAATGAAAAGAAATAAATCTGTAATTTTCCCCTTATATTTGATTGTGAAAAATTTCTAAGACAGCAAACATGAAAGAGTTTGTCATGTTCTACCAGTTTTGTACTTTGTTAAACAGTTATCTATTCATCCATCAATCCATCTAACTTCTTTAAGCATTTCAAATTAAATCAAAGTTATCAGTTCACTCCAACTTCACCACATATATCATTATTAGAATCCAATATATCCTCAAACTTTTTCTTTTGGTGTGAAATTTAAATGCAACTCAATGAAAAAAATCTTAAGAATATATCCACCGAGTTCTGATAAGTGTATATAGTTGTGTAAATCCAATTTACCCTGGAATGTCCCATCATGTCCCTTCTCAATTGATCCTTATCTTCACCTTTCCTCTGAGAGGCAACCATTCTCCTGATTTTCCCACCAAAGTTTAATTATGCTTATTCTAGATCTTTCTGTAAATAGAATCAAACTCTTTTGTAAGCCTTCTTTCAATTAGCCTAAGGTTTTTGAGGCTAATCCATTTTGTTGTCTTATGAAACTACATTCTTTTAAACTACCCAATTAGATGGATAGACAACAGTTTGTTAATCCATTTTCCTATTGATAGGTATTTGGGCTATCTTCTAGGGACTTTTTTTTACATGTGTTTTTGTTTTCATTCATTTCTAGTAAATTTCTAGGAGTGGGTTGGTTGGGTCAGAGAGCAGTTCTATATTTAGTTTTATTAAGAAACTGATAGATTTCTTGCCATAGTGTTTGCATCATTTTACCTCCCCACCAAAACCATGAAAGTTTCTTCCCTCTCTCTCCTTGCCCTTGCCCTTCCCTCTTTCTTCCTTCATCTTCTTCTGATTGTTTTTCTTAATTTAAATTTCCACAAGTTAAATTACTTACTGTGTCTAACAGTAAAGACATTTTTTGCTTTAACATATTTTATTCCAGTGAAATTTTAGTTGATACGTAAAACTAGAAACAAGGACGAAGATTACATACTTGACTCATCTTCACCAATATTAGATTTTTATTCTTTACCTTTCTAATAGGTAATTAGCAATTTTAAGAATATAAATATTGCCCATATTCTCCTTTTGTAGCCTATATTTATATCTTTCTTTGTAATTTCCTTCTTTATGCCACAAACACATTCTCCATAGAAACGTTCATTGTTTTCTTCAATATAAGAAATTTAAGAAATTATTATTAAATTATTGAATATTTGCTTTATGTGTCACATGTATTTTCCATGTTTTAAATTTCTCGTTTAAAATTTTTATAAGTTGAATTTTTTTCTTTCTTTTTACAAAATATATTTTAATTTTTGTGTAGTCAGTTTCAACAGTTTTTTATTGACATAATTTGATGCTTGCTGGGGACAAAAAATTCCAATACAGATATATATTCATTATAGACTTAATATTTGATCAATAAAACTTGCCCTCTTTTGACTGTTTCATGGTTTTTATCATGAAATCAGAATTTTACTGCATCTTTCTGATAATTCCATTATTTTCTAGTTTTTCTAGTTTTTATTCACTTTACTTTAGGTTTATTTCATATTCATACATTGTATATAGATGATATATGAGTATAGGTTTGTTTTTGTCTTTTTCTCTCAGATTGGGACCTGCCTATTTTGATTAATAGGAAAATTCATCTTGCTCTGTGTGTTCATTTAAGAGACTGATTTACTTATTGAACTCATATTTGTGAGCACTTATTTAATGTCTGGCCTGATATGATTTGTTTTCTTTCATCTTATTTTAATCCTTTATGTAATATGTTATAGTTGTTTCTTCTTTGCCTTTTCCTCCATAAACTGCTTTCTTTCCTTTTTAATTTATCTTGTATTTGAGAAGTAATTTCCTCTGGATATTATTTATACTTTAAAATCTTTAACTAAAGTTCTTATTTCATAACCATATCCTTCAGAAATTAAAATATCTACCTGTTGAGCAGTGAGTCAAATAATACTCCTTAAATTTCGTCCTCATCCCTTTACCATATCATAAATTTGGTATGGACTATAAGTCTTCGGATTATTCTATTACTAACATTTATTTCCTTACATTAGCTATTTTTATAGAAAATCCAAACACATAAAACATCAGAGTACACCCACCACCACATTTGTCCACCTGCCAGCATTAGCACTCATATACTGTTTTTCTACCTCTTTTGATGGTTGAACTTCTCAGACCCTTATAAATATCCAGTTTTCCCACTTCTGGCTTAGATCACATCTCTCTTGCCACCTCATGGAGATTGTTCAGGGAATTCATTCTGTCTCTTGCATCATTAATATTTTTCTTTTTAATAGATCATTTGATCACCGTAATGTGTTGTTATATTCTAATTTTTAAAAATTCTTATTCTACAAGACCTTGCTTACTAGCTATCACTTCATTTATTTTCGCTATTGCAACAAAGACATCTTTACTTGATTATATCAAATCATCCATTAGCTACCACTCCAGAAGTACTGGTCCTGTCAAATTCATCATTGACATCCTCATAGAAAAATCCAATGTCTTGGTGCATATCTTACGTGACATGGCAACGACATTTGGTATAGTCAGTCATTCTTTCCACTTTGATATTGTTTCCTTACTTGGCTTTCAGGATATCACATTTGCTTTTGGGTGGTAGGAGTAGATGTTTGACTAAGGTTCAGTTTCAGTTGTTCCACTTAGGCTTTCTATTACTCAATCAAGTTTGGAAACTTTAATGTTTCTAGACAATTGTTTATTTCTTTTATTGGTATCATAATTGTAAGTAATAAAAATGAGTAATGATATTAAACATATTGCCAATTTTAGAAACGTGATGACTGACTCTGTGTCATTGTCTGGCAACAATGAAATAAAATTTAAAAGTACAGGTAAAATAATTCTAAAAGATTTTTGTATTTAGTGACTAAAGCATACATGTTCAATCTCAGCTCTGAAATTCATAACTGTGTAGATGAAATAACCTGTAGTCAAATGAATACAGCCAGGCTTCAGCAGAAAAAGTAATATAAGACTGGAGCACACAGAGACTGTCTGTGATTGGGAAACTCAGGAAGACTTTGTAGGAAAGTGACATGTGAGCTAAGCCTTGTGCATTTGTGTATGTGTGTATGTGTGTGTCTGTGTGTAAGTCATGGGCATTGCTAGAATTTCCTCTGTTTGCTTATTCTCAATTTCTATTCCTTTCCCAGAGAGGGGGCTTTTGTGTGACACGATTCATCATCTTCCAATTTGTTTTTTTTCCAAAATTATATTTCATTGCCATTTGTGGTTATTTTTACATCTCAGTTTCAATGTCTTGACTAAGACAAATTTGTACTTTAATTCAATTGTGTATTTATTCCTTCTGGATATTTTTTGGTAAGCCTCATTTGCTGAGTTTATAATCAATGGTATATACCTTCACAAGGTCTTCTAGTAGGTCCTTTTACATATCTGGTATTTTTATTTAAAATGATTGGGGGGGATTTAGCAGTTTTGTGAATCTCTAGAGAAGACAAATCCTGAGGCATATTTTGAAGAATTTTGTGATTTCCAAGTTCAGGAGATGCCGGGTCCCAACTAGTGATCATATCTGCATCTGAAAACTGCAACTACTCTTTTAACAAACAATTAGATTAGAGTGACAAAAATATCTGCCTTATATGCCTTCTTTTCCCAAAGTTATTC
>JAKSZT010018048.1:1779315-1818261 GCA_026826555.1 Tolypeutes matacus
AATGTTATGCAAAAAATATAGGGATTCCCACAGGCCCCACTCCCCACCCCCCCCCCACCCCCCCCCCCCCCCCCCGCCAAACATCCTTCATTAGTGTGGCACATCACCTGCAATGGATAAACACTTCCTGGGGCTTTGCCACCAAGCATGGACCATAGTTCAAACTGTAGGCCACACTCTCTCCCACACAGTTCTGCACATTACATGATGATACAAAAAGGCTTATATCTGTCGTTACAATGCATTCAGGACAATTCCTGAGTCCTGAAAAAGCCCCTGTATTACAACTGCCTTTCCCTCTCCCTGCCCCCAGAGTGTCCAGTGGCCACTGGCTCCACATTAATGTTGTAATTTCTTCCATTGCTTGAGTCACAATATGTCAATAATAAAATACCAGCAAGCCCACTCTAGTCCACAGCTCCTCCCCCAATCCTGAGGCATCTGGGATGGTGATGTCTACTCTACCTGCAATTGAGATGGGGCTTACATCCTATGGATAAGATGGATGGGATTATCCTGCCTTAAGCTGCAGACTTTCTCCATTCCCTGGGAAGGACTCTGTCCATCATCATCTCCCCACCAGGTGTCCTGGGAGAGTCCATTGAGCTGTAGAGTAGGAGTTGCAGCTCCACCGAGATTCCAGGCCCAGCTGGCACATGGACGGCCCAAAGACTCCAGTCTCTGGATGTACACCTACAAACTCCAGTACCACGAATAGGTTTGAATAGATGGGACAGATGAACCATGTGCAGAGAAGACATATTCGAGTCCAACTCTGTCACTCTCAGGAGCACAAACTCCAAATTAGGGCCCACTGGCAAGGCACCAAACTCCAGAGCTATCCATCCTGTCATAGGACCAGGATGTCTCCAGAGCCCTCAGGAGCCCCTCTATTTGGGGTGATAGCCAATTTGGAAGTCTATGAGGTCCTACTGAGATGTGTGTAAGCATTACCTCTGGGATGACATCCCAACTCACTTTGAAGTCTCTTAGCCATATGAACTCATTTGTCTTTACCGTTTCCCCCTTTTACTCAAGGTCTTTTTCCAGTTGCATTGCCAGTTGGCACTTGGTAGCAATCCCTTGGTGCCAGGGAGGCTCATCCCTGGGAGTCATGTCCCAGACTGGGGGGAAGGAAATGCATTCATATGCTGAGTTTGGCTTAGAGAAAGTCCACATTTGAGCAACATGGAGGCTTTCAGGAGGCAACCCTTAGGCACCCCATAACAATAGGCTAAATTTAAATCCCAAGAGCAAAGACTCATAAGGCTAGTCATCAATAACAAGGGAACATCTGTGTATCATCCTCCTTCACCAGTCACTGCCCCTGCACTTGGGGGACTGTTGCTGCTCCCATAGAGAATGTGGCAGAGCACTCCAGGATGGGAATTCAGCATTCTCTCATTATTGAGTGATTCTCCACCCACTATGACAATGCCCCGTGAACATTTGAACAATTTTATACCTTATATGTATGTTCAGGTGACCCTCCTCCCACGCAACCCCCATCCCTGACACCCTCCTCCAATGATCCTTTCCCACTCCAGTTGTAAACCTTCTGTTATCCAAAGCCTCTTTAAAGATGAAGCCAATACAATAGCCAAATACAATTAATAGGAAAATGAAATAATATTGGTAAGTTTATATGTAAGAGATAAAATACATGAAAACTTAAAAAAAAAAACTAAAACTAAAATAAAACCAAAGATTAGGATATTTAAAAAATGAAAAATATACTTAAATGTTAAAAAAATATATTTTTTGGACATTTTGCCTTCCGTCACTGCAATATCTGGTGTCCAGTCTGCACTGTGGCATCCTCCCACCCTCATTCCCCAGTGTCTCACCACCCTTCATTTTTTTTTCAGAGAAGTTTTAGGTCACAGCAAAGATGCACAAAGAATACAAGAGACTCTCATATACCCAACCTCCCTTTCCTTCCCCCCATACCAACACCCTTCCATATGTGGATGGTAGCATTGTTATAATTTATACACAAATAGTGAAACACAGCCACTAAACATTGTCAATGGTTTACAGTATTGTCCACATTTTAGACTGTACACCATTACAAATTCTGACGACACTTATCATGTCCTGTGTCCATCATTGTATGTCAACAAAAAACATTTCCACTATCCACGAAACACCCTCTGTTTGTTCCACTCTGTTCCTCCCTTCCCATCCCCCTGGGGCCCCCAAAGACCCCCGGCTAGACTCACTGGATGACAAGACTCATAGCTACATGCAACAAGAGGTCCCAACACACTGGTTTGTCCTCCCGCACTAAGAACAGCCCCCACTCCTGAGAGACCACCACATGTCCATTTCTGAATAAATCCGTTCTCCCAAAGATGGGAGTCCAACCCCTTCCCACTCACCACATGGGTCTCCACCCACAGATACAACACATCATGACAGAATGAACACTCACTCCCTAGAAGCCCACTCCAGGTGCTCCTCATCCCGAATGCCCCCCCAAGAAACACCCCATATGAGAGACCCTTCCTAGTCATATTGCCACAAGAGCATTACAACTTCTGCACCCTCACCCCCACACCCACAAATCCCAAGTGTTCACCTGGTCCCTCTCTCAACTCTCCCCCTAGTATCCTGGGTCCTCTAACCCACCCCACCCAATCTACCCACCTGTCAACCCTTCACTACCCAACCCAACAATATCACCACCCTCCTGTCCTATCCACTCAATTTGCAACTACATACTATCACCTTACAATAGATTACATCCATATGGGTGATGGCTCACAATCTTCTCTTTTCCTTCCCTTTTTTGCAAACCTATCTTTCAGAAAACAGCTCTCTGAGACTGCTCAACTTCCTTAATTCATATCAGTGAGGTCATGTACTGTTCATTCTTTAATGCCTGGCTTGGTTCACTTAACATAAGGTCTTCAAGATTCATACATGTTATCCGATGTGTTAGCACTTCATTCCTTCTTACAGCTGAGTAATATTCCATTGTATGTATGTACCGCATTTTGTTTATCCATTCATCTGTTGGTGGGCACCTGGGTTGATTCCAACTTTTGGCAATAGTGAACAATGCTGCTATGAACATCGGTGTGCATATACCTGTTTGTGTCTGCTTTCAATTCTTTTGGGTATATACCCAACATGGAATCACTGGATCATATGGAAAGTCTATAGTTATTTTTTTGAGGAACTGCCAAACTGTTCTCCACAGTGGCTGGACCATTCCACAATCCCATCAGCAGTATTCCTCCAAATCCTCTCCAACACTTACACTCCACTGTTTAATTAATTGCTGCCATTCTAATGAGTGTAAAATGGTATCTCATTGTAGTTTTGATTTGCATTTCCCTAACAGCCACTGATGTCGAACATCTTCCATGGAGAAGTGTCTTTTCAGGTCACCTGCCCATTTTTTGAATGGGTTGTTTGTCTTTTTGTTTTCGAAGTGTAGGATTTTTTATATATGCAGGATATTAGGCTCCTATCAGCTATATGGTTGCCAAATATTTTCTCCTATTGGGTAGGTTGCCTTTTTATTTTCTTGATAATGTCCTTTGAGATGCAAAAGTTTTTAATTTGGAGGAGATCCCATTTAATTATTTTTCCCTTGCTGCTTGTGCTTTGGGTGTGAATTTCATGAAACCATTTCCTATTACAAGGTCCTGTAGATGCTACCCTACATTATCTTCCAAGTTATTTGTGGTCTTGGCTCTTATATTGAGACCTTTGATCCATCTTGGTTGATTTTTATGTAACATGTGATATGGTGTTCCTCTCTCATTGTTTTGGATATGGATGTCCAGTTCTCCAAACACCACTTGTTGAAATGACCATTCTATCACATCTGAGTGGGCTTGGTGGCCTTGTTGAATATCAGACGACTGTATATGTGAAGATCTATATCAGAACTCTCAATTTGGTTCCATTGGTCAGTATGAATATCCTTGTGCCAATACCATGCAGTTTTGACACAGTAGCTTTGTAGTATGTTTTAAAATCAGGTAGTGTGACACCTCCAACTTCATTTTTCTTTTTCAATATGTCTTTGGCAATTTGGGTCTCTTACCATTCCAAATAAATTTTGTAGTTAGTTTTACCAATTCATTAAAAAATACAGTGTTGATTTTTATTAAGATTGCATTAAATCTATAGATTAGTTTGGGTAGGATAGACATCTTGATGTTGTTTAGTCTTCCTATGCATGAACAAGAAATATTCTTCCATTTATTTAAGTCTTAACATTTAAGACAATGTTAAAAAGGAGTGGTGATAGTGGGCATCCTTGTCTTTTTCCCAATCTCTGAGGGAAAGTTTTAGGATTTCACCAATGAAAATTTGTTAGTTTTGAGTTTTTCATATATACCCTTTATCATGATCACATGATCATGTGATTTTTTTCTTTCAATCTGTTTATGTGGCGTAATACATTGATTGATTTCCTTATGTTGAACCATCCTTGCATACCTGGGATGAAACCCACTTGGTCATGGTGTATAAATCTTTGATACATTGTTGAATGTGATTAGCAAGTATTTTGTTGAGGATTTTAGCATCTAGTTTCATTAGAGAGATTGGTCTGTAATTTTCCTTTCTTGTGGTATTTTTGTTTGGTTTTAGTATTAGGATAATGTTGGCATCATAGAATGAATTAGGCAATGTTCATTCTACTTCTATTTTTTGGAAGAGCTTAAGCAGGATTTTTGTTAACTCTTTCCAGAATGTTTTGTCAAATTCACCTGTGAAGGCATCTGGTCCTGGGCTTTCTTCTTAGTTGTGAGGTTTTTGATGACTGAGTCTATCTCTTTACTTGAAATTGAACTGGTGAGTTCATCCATATCTTCTTTCATCAATGTAGGCTGCTTGTGAGTTTCTAGGAATTTGTCCATTTCCTCTAAATTATCATTCTTGTTGGCAAATAATTTCTCAGAATGAGAAATTATTCTTTATTTCTGTGGGGTCAGTGGTGATATCCCCTTCCTTATTCCTTATTTTGTGTATTTGTATGTGCTCTCTCTTTTTCTTTGTTAGTCTGGTTAAAGGCTTATCAATTTTATTGATCGTCTCAAAGAATCAACTTTTGGTTTTATTACTTCTAGTGCTTTCTTATTTTCTATGTCATTTATTTCTGCTCATATCTTTGTTATTTCCTTCTTTCTACTTCCTTTGGACTTAGTTTGTTATTGTTTTTCCAATTTCTCCAGGTTTGCTGTTAGGTCTTCAATTTTATCTCCTTCTTCTTTTTTAATATATGCATTTATGGCTATGAATTTCCCTCTCAGGAGGGAAATGATCCGCTTTGGCTGCATCACATATATTTTGATATGTTGTGTTGTCATTGTCATTCGTTTCTAGGTAGTTACTGATTTCTTTTGAGATTTCCTCCTTGACCCACTGTTCTAAGAGTGCAATTTTTAATTTCTATATCTTTGAGTCTAATCTGGTTCTCTGGCCCTTACTGATTTCTAATTTCATTCCATTGTGGTCAGATAAATTACTTTGTATAATCTCAATATTTCTGAATTCACTAAGAGTTGTTATGTGGTCTGCCATGTGGGCTATCTTGGAGTATGATCCATGTGCACTAAAAAAGAATGTATATCCCACTGTATTTTTTTGTAGCATTCTGCATATGTCTATTAGGTCCAGGTCCTCTAATATATTATTCAGAGTCTTTGTTTCCTTATTGATTCTCTGTTGAGATGGTCTGTCTAATGGTGATAATGGTGTATTAAAGTCCCCCACTATAATTGTAGACTCCACTTATTATTTCCAGTGTTTGCCTCATGTATTTTGAGGTGCCGTGATTAGGTGCATAAATGTTTATGATTGTTATTTCTTCTTGAAAGATTACCCCTTTTACTAATAAATTTTGTCCATCTTTGTCTCTTACAACAGTTTTGCATTTAAAGTTTATTTTCTCTGATATTAGGATAGCTACTCCAGCCCTTTTTTGGTTGTTCTTTGCTTGTATGTTTTCTAGCCATTCACCTTCAGCTTCCTTGAATCCCTGGGTCTAAGGTGGGTTTCTTGTAGACAAAATATAGATGGGTCATATTTCCTTATCCATTCTGCCAATCTGTCTCTGTTGACTGATGAGTTTAATCCATTAACATTCAGGGTTAACTTTCAAGGAATTTCTTACATCAGCCATATTTACTTTGGGTTTATGTATGCCATATGTTGTTTTTATTTCTCTTTTTGTCTTTTTAGTTGTTCTTACACTCTCCTCCAACTCTCCCTCTCCTGTTTTTTCCTTTCAACCTGTAGAATTTCCCTTAGCATTTCTTGAAGGGCAATTTTCTTATTGGCATACTCTCTTAATTTCTGTGACTATTTTGAAGCCTCAATCATTTTTGAATGCCACATTTGCTGGATAGAGAATTCGTGGCTGGAAGGTTTTTTCTTTGAGTACCTTGACTATGTCATACCACTGTCTTCTTGTCTCCTTGGTTTCAGATGAGAAATCTTAATCTTATTTAGCTTCCCTTGTATGTGATGGTTCTCTTTTCTCTTGCTGCCTTCAGTGTTTTCTCTTTGTCTTGAGCATTGGACATTTTGACAAGTATATGTCTTGGAGTAGGCCTGTTGGGATTTATACTGTTTGGGGTGTGCTGTGCTTCCTGGACTTGTACATCCATCTCCCTCTATAGGGTTGGGAAGTGTTCAGCCATTATTTCCTTCAACACACCTTCTATTCCCTTTCCCTTCTCTTTTCCCTCTCAGATGACTATAATGCTTATGTTTGTGCATTTTATGTTGTCGGTTAAATCCCTAAGTCCCTGCTGGATTTTTTTCTGTCTTTTTATCTGTTCTACTATCTGTTTGATTTCAGATGTACTGTCTTCCACATCACTAATTCTTTCTTCTGCCTGTTCAAATCTGCTGTTATGGTATTCCAGCATTTTTTTTATTTCTTGGATTGGGCCATTCATTGCCATCATATCTGTTATATTTTTACATATGTTTACAATTTCTTCAGTATGTTCTCCCAGTATCTTCTTAATATCCTTACTCTCTTCCTTCACTTCATTAAGTTGGTCCATAATATTTGGTTGGACAGATTTGATTAGTTCTTCGATGTTATGCATCTCTTTCTGTTTTTTAGTTTGTTCATTGGAGTGGTCCATATCTTCCTGTTTCTCAGTATGGTTTGTAATTTTTTGTTGCCCTCTAGCCATCATTTTTTCTTGTTGGGTTTATAAAGTTGATTAGCTTCTCTCTCTGTTCTATAGTTTTATTTAGCAGGTGATTTTATGTGTGTGTTAAGTTTTCCCTTTGACACTTTGTTCTTCTTGTTCTATTTCCTTGCTGTTTTCTATGTTCCCTTGAAGGAAAAAGATTAGGGCTAGAGAAATCAAAAGAGGTAAGAAATGAAAAAGGATAATAATAATAATAAAAGTTAGAAGAGGGGCCGTATAAGACTTAGTAAAATGAATATTTAACTCATGTAAGCAGTATAGAGTAATATTAAAAAAAAAAGTGGAGTATCTACAATGGAATGGGAAACCAAATAGAGAAAAATATATAGAATGATTTAAAAGTCCAGAATGATGAGGAGAGAGAGAAAGAGTAAAGAAAGGACTGAAAGGAAAAAGTTAATTAAAAAAAGGAAAACAGAATAGACAAGATAGAAATAGAAACTAGTACAGTTGAGGATTAATGAAAAAAAACGTGGAACGTAAGAACCAGAACAGAAAACAGAAGATAGAAAGATGTAGAAAGGAAAAGTGATAGAGTTGGTAGACAAAATCAGTATACACAGAAAATGAGAAATCAAGGAAGAAGAAGCACAGCAAAGAAGAAAGAAGCTAGCAGCACCTAATTTAACAAAAAGGGGGAGGGGAGGAAAGAGGAAAGAAAAGCAAGAAACAAACAAACAAAAACCAAGCAAACACACAAGCAAGCAACCAAAGCCAAGGAAGAACAGTGTTCCCTCCTGGGCCCTTGTGGAGCCTCTCAGCTGCCTGTGTTCATCAATCAATTACTCTGCTGGCTTCTCTCTGCAGGTTTTGAAGCGGATTTTAATGAGTAAACTAAGTTGGAAAAAAAAATTTTTTTTTTTTTTTTGAGACATAAGGCACCCAAAAGAAGTTAGTACAAAAATAATGTCTATGCTTTCTCTGTCCTACAGGTATCAGCTGGATGTTAGATATCCCGGTGAATCACTACTCTTAAAGGAGCTGGGAATTGAACTAGGGACTTCATATATTCAAGGCAGAAATTCCTCCACTGAACTAACTTAATAATTGGGTCAGTTAGCTCTTCAGAAAGCTATTTAGTCACTTTCCCCTGGGAAGGTTTTACTGTCCTGTGGCAGCAGGATTCAGCAGGCTGTATGAGCAGATCCCCCCCTCCCTTCTCCTGGTCAAGTTGAGTTCCCTTTTGAAATTCAAATGGGACCCTGATGACTGAGTTCTCATCACTGAAATGATTTTCAAGCCTCTTCTAGACCACCCCCTCCTCCCAGGGCACCCTACATAGGCTTGTGGAAACTTATTAAGCACTACCCACTGCCTGCCTCTCTTAAGGGAGCTGAAATTCTGATCATCCTCAGTGAGGAACTGTTAAATTTGCTGAGTCCACCCTCTCTCAAGCCAAGCCTCCATAACCCAGGATGGTTAGGTAAATCAGGCTTCCTCAGCAGATTCGCCACCCCCCTCAGCCTGGTGCCACTTAAAGCTGTCTGGTGTGCTCCCCAAAGCTCTAAGGGGGTCCAGACAACCAAGTTCACTGCACCAAAATGATTTACAAGTCTCTTCTAGACCACCCCTTCCTCTCAGGGCACCCTAAACAGACTTGTGGAAACTTATTAAACACTTCCCACTGCCTGAGTCCCTTAGGGAAGTTGAAATTCTGATAGCCCTGAATGTGGAACTCTAAAATTGACTGAGTCCACCCTCTCTCAAGCCAAGCCTCTGTATCCCAGGGTGGTCATGTAAATCAGACTTCCTCATCAGATTTGCCTCTCCCCTCTGCCTGGTGCCACATGGAGCTGGCTGGTGTGTTCCACAAAGCTGTAAGGGGGTCCAGACAAACAAACCCACAGAAAGGAAACCCCTCTCAACCCTTTGCCAGAACCCTCCCACACTTGGAAAATGATCCCTCTTGCTGGGTTGCCGGCAGGAGTCAGAGCTCACCCTGGCTCTTTGTCCAGAGGGTGTGGTTTAGCTGTCTGCATCTGTGATTTCCATGGGGCTAAAAACTCACAGTTTTATCTTGAGCAATCTATCTCCCTGTCCAGCTCCCTTCAGATAGATGTCCCAAAGGCTCTTGCTCCGTGGGCTTCCAAAACAGTCCACTTGGGCAGAATCCTATCCCCAAAAACTGTCCTTTGCGAGGAAGTGGTGAGCGCCCCACCTAAACTGATGCCATCTTGCTTCTGTCCTGTGTGAATACATTTAAAGAATAGGATTGGAGAAAATGCTTTGGAGAGCTGAGTGTCAGTGTAGAGGACATGAGGAAATCAGGGATTATTAAGTGAAGTGATTGAACCTGATAGTGTTGAAGATGTTAAAATATTTAGGAATGATCAGATTAAGCCTCAAATCAAACATGTGAAACCTTCCATAACAATGCTAATCACCAGTTGAATTAACTTCCTAAGCAAGTTTCTTAATGAAAGTTAGGGCATGGACTGGGAAAGGGTGCAGCATTAGAGTCAGACAGGAAATATCTGAGAGAATGCTTGAGGACTGTAATTACCCTGAGTCCCAACTTCCAGCAAATCCCTCTTGTCATATAAGACACTCCCTCTGGGACTGAATGAGGAGGCTCTTCTCTCCTTCCTGGAAATCCCTGAAGAAGTAATCTTGCTGGGGAAAGCCACCTATTATGTCTTACCAGGACTACCTCATTATATTCATGTTGAAAATGAGAATCAGATCCAAGTATGCCCTTTAAAGCATGTTGGTTTATAAGAAAAAGAAAATATTTACCCTACAAAACTTACTAACTAACCAAATCAAGCAAACAGAAAAGTGAATTCACAT
This sequence comes from Tolypeutes matacus, assembly GCA_026826555.1. Classification (NCBI taxonomy): domain Eukaryota; kingdom Metazoa; phylum Chordata; class Mammalia; order Cingulata; family Chlamyphoridae; genus Tolypeutes; species Tolypeutes matacus. The sequence continues at coordinate 1,789,299 of JAKSZT010018048.1, forward strand.
TATGTGGCTATTGAATGGATTCTATGAATCCTAGACTGTGGAGGGAAGCACTTAGATGGGACTGAATGTCTTGATATTGGTGCATTTACAGAGTCTGAGCCCCACATGCCAGTTCACACAGCTGAAAATATTTCTTACCACTGGGATAATTGCCTGGAAAATGGCCTTACTCATGGTCATATCAAATGGCATTAATGTTCCATGTTGTATTCATTTCCTAATGCTACTGTAACAAATCATCACATGCTTGGTGACCTAAAACAACACAAATTTATTGTCTTGAAATTCTGAATATCAGAGGTCCTTTGAGTTCAGGTATGGGCATCAATAAGTCTCTCAGGGCATGAATCAGCTTGTGGTAAAATAATGTTTATATTTTTTTTTGTATCAAACAGCAAAATAAATTTCTATAATATAATAATATCTATCCTAATGAAATTGATATTTTATTACTAAGGTTTATTTTGTCAGAAACCTAATTGTTTTATTAGATTTATTTGGTTAGTATTTGTTATATAATTTCATTTCCTTTTATATGATCGAATATTCTATATCTCTCTATATTAGATGTATCTATTTGAATAGCATACAATTAGAATTGTTTAAGTTTATCAACCTTTTCTAAGGTTGTATTTTATTTAATTTACACTTATAAATGGTGAGATATTTGTTTATAACTAGAATTACATATTATTATTTGTAGAGTGACCTACTTAATAGTTCATATTAAGTATAGCAACCATGATGAATAGTTGACTATAAATGTTATGGATCAATTTTACAATAAAGCTCCTACAAATAACAATTTTAGTCTACTAAAACTTGTATAATATATAAGAAATATTGTCTACCTAAAGTGATTGTTGGTATCCATATATGCAAATAATTTGTTTTAAAAATTTCTGTCACTTTATTATATGTCGTCAGTATAGTTTTGAAATTTTTGCTACATTTTACCTTTATATGACATGCAGATAATATTTTTTAGTTGTTTATTTTATGTTGTTTAGAAACTGCTTAGAGTAAATAATAAGAAAATGATTAAGAATATGTTGAAACAAAATATGTGACTAGAAAGAAATATTTTGTAAATTTCTTAGAACAATCTTGATATATTTAAAACTAAATATATTTCAGGGTAAATTATCAGAAGATGGAAAGGCTTTTTGCAACATATAAAAAAGTACTCATTTAATATAAAATTACACTAAAAGATTTTATCAAATATCCATTTCTAATTACATAGTAATAAATTTTCATTCCCACATTTTTTTTTTTATTTTTAAAAGGGCTTTAGATTACATAAATGTTAAACAAAAAAATATGTGGGATTCCCATATACCCCACTCCCTCCTCCTCCCACAATTTCCTTCATTAACAAAATTTTTTCATTAGTATAGTACATTTGTTACAATTGATAAAACATATTGAAGCACTGCTACTAACCATGGTCTATAGTTTACATTATGGCTTATAGTTGCACCTCACAATTTTACAGTGTGGTGTAAAGTGGAATTATACATTTTGACAAAATGTATAATGGCTTTTATCTGTCAGTGCAATATCATGCAGAACATCTCCAACATACCCCAAATGCCCCATGTTACAATTTTTCTTCTCTTTCCCTCCCCTCAGAGCCTCTGGTGACCACTGTCTTTATACCAATGTTACAAGTTCTTCATTTACTAGAATAATAAGCCTACTTTGGTCCATACTTGCATTCCCTCCTTATGTATGTTCATTCCTTGATGCTTAGGACTTTGGCATGGTGATGCCCACTCTGCTTCACACTGAGAGGGGACTTAGATCCCATGGGGCAGATGATTGGAACTGTCTTTGAAAATATATATGCTTTCTTGTTTTTTATATGGTCTTTGTCCATCATCATTCTTTTGTTAGTTGTCCTGGGTGAGTCTGGTGAAGTTGAGAGTAAGTGTTGTGTGCAACTCTGCTGAGATTCAGGGCTCAGTCAGCATATGAAGATATGGAAGATATAAGTCTCTGGGACATATATTTAATGACTAAAATGCTAATCATAAGTTCAAATAAATTGGGCAGAAAAACAATGTGTAAGAATATTATAAATGAATCTAATTCTGATCCATTGAGGACATAGTTTATCATATATATTAACTAAGGTCCACCAATGGGATGCCAATTTCCTGGGTTTGTCTGTCCTGCCTAAAGTGTCTAGATGTCTCTAGAGTCCTCAGGACCACCCCTGTTTGAGGTATTGTTTACTGTGGCAATCAATGAGATCCTCATTAAATGTGCATAAGTATAACCACTGTAATGCACTCTTGGCTCACATCGAAATCTCTTAGCCATAAGAACTCATTTTTATTTAATATTTTCCCCTTTTGTTCTAGGCCTTTTTTCAAATGCATAGCTAGTTGGTACTGGGTAATAATCACTTGGTGCCAGGGAGGCTCATCCTTGGGAGTCATATCCCAGGAGAAGGTAGTGTCATGTCAAGGGGAAGGTAGTGAATTTATATGCTGAGTTTGGCTAAGAGAGAGGCTACATTTGAGCACCAAGGAGTTTTCAGGAGTAACTCTTAGTCAATATATATTACTAGGCTAAGTTTTAATTGCACAAGAACAAGGTTCATAAGTACAAGCATCAACATCAAGGGGCTGGTGTATTGATCTTTCCTTCTTTGATAGGCATTGAGCATATATTCTAGATATTCATGCCACTCTATTAGAGAATGAGGCTGGACTCTTCAGGATGGGGATTCAATATTCCATTGGTTTTTCTGTGCATCTCTACCCACTGAGACAACAGGTCATGACCATGAAAACACATTCATATTCCATAGAAGCATGCCCCAGGTGCCCCCTCTCCACACATCCCCTCACCACTGATACCCCACATTGGCAGTCTTACCTTGCCACAGTTGTAAACTTTCTGCAATCTAAAGTTTCCCCAAAACAAAGCCAACAAAATTAATAATGATGAAATTAAAATATTATAAAACAAGTAAAAAATGAAAAAACAAAAAAATTAAAATCTATTTTTAGGATTGTGCATTTCTTCACCATAAGATCTGTTATATTTTATGTATATATACTATTTCTTCTGTATGTTCCCCCAGTGGCTAATATTTTTTCACTTTATTTTTCAAAAATCTTAAGTTACAGAAAAGTCACATAGAAACGATATTCCATGGTTAGTAGCAATTCTTCAATATGTGTTCAACAATTGTAAAATAATAAACCACACTAATTAAAGGTGTTATTAATGGGGGAAGTTTGGGGAGGGAGGGGATGGGTTATATGGGAGTCCCCTTTATTTTTGATGTAACATTTATGTAATCTAAAGCTTCTTTAAAAATTAAAAAATTAAAAAACAAAATATAGAGGATTCCCATATGCCCCCCCCACATCCTCCCCACCCAATAACATCATACATGAGTTTGGTTCATTGTTTATAATTGATAAACAAATATCAAAGCATTGCTACTAACCATGGTCAATGGTTTACATTATGGTTTACCTTTTGCATTGTGTACTTTTATAGGTTCTGACCAAATGTATAATGGCCTGTATGAGGAAAATGGCAACAAAATATGTGGCTTGAATAGTCATAGGCAGCAATCTCACTAGGCCCATGGCTGAGAATTCCCACTGCTGGTTCCTGTTCTGAGGACTTCTAAGATGTTTATGCTGGTATTGCTTGAACAGAAGATTTAAAGCCCTGAATTCATCCTTTTGTTCCTCCACTTTCTCCAGCACATTGGAAGCACCAAGCCAATCTCACTGCATTTGTGAATTTCACACAAATGAAATATCTGGTCAACAGAAACTTTCCCCTTATAAGTCTTTGATTAGGAGTATCCAATAGTGATATTTTGCATAGCTATATTGACACATCATCCCATCATGGACTGCCAGAGTCAGTCTTCTTTACCACTGAAATAGAGTTGTTTTAATTTGAATAGGTTAAGAACCAATTCCAAAAGCCCCAGGACCAATTTAAGAAAACCATCCTATACTTTAAGTTCTTCTGCTGGTATCAAAATTGGTACTAGTCAGAATTCTCCAGAGAAATAGAAGCAACAACATATATGTATTGTGTAATTGTAAGTGTATATATGCATGTAGGTGTTTGTGTGTGTGTATGTATATGTATATATACAAACACACACACACATATATAGGATTTATTATATCTATGATTTGTTATGAGGAATTGGCTCATGAGGGCTCATGTGGGGGTGGCAAGTAGGAATCTGAAGGGCAGGCAGGAGGATGGAGGTCCCTGTAATAGAGATATTGATGTCTTGAGTATGAATTCCTTAGTTTGCAAACTCAGGAGAGAGTGGCAGGTGTAGTCTTGAGACAGAATTCCATCCTCCTGGAACCCTTAGCTTTGCTCATTTAATTATCCAACCAACTGGAAAAGGGACATCTACATTATTCAGAGTAATCTGCTTTCTTTAAAGCCAACCAATTGTAGATTTCAATCCATTTATAAAATATCTTCCCAGCAACACCTATGCCATTATTTGACAGAAAAACTGGGCACTATAACACAGTGAAGTTGATATGTAAAATTTATCATCATATCAATCTGATGGTTGCCAGTCTGTTGCTTCTAATGCTGGTGAATGTAGCTATATGTGAATTGAAATGCTTTGTATCAAACAGCATTGGAGGTCATCCAGCTCTGAGAAATTTACAAAATAGGGCAAAACAAAGGCTGGCACCTGAGTCAGGTCATCTAAAGACCACAAGTCAGGTCAAAACACAGTTCCACAACATAGTAATAGTGTTTTTTTCATGAGCAGAAATTCTTAAATGCTCTCTGCATAGGATAATTGGATAAAGCAGCATCAAGGCCTTGATTTTGAAAAGCTAATAAGGGAAACATTTGTTATCTTTAGGTTAAGAATATATAATACTCAAGAATGAGTTATTTATTGTCACTCTTGTTCAATTCTTTATGCTGTCTCTATTCATAATTTTGCTTTTAAAACACTTTTTTTGCCATATACTTGGAAAAGACATGAAATTTTGCGTACATAAGTTAAAACAGAGGGCATTACTATTAAAGGAAAATCAACATATAATGCAGTTGGAATTTGTGTAACAATTAATTAATACAAATTATTTTATTATTGTTTAAATTGTCTTAAATAATATTTTAGAAGTAGTTATATAGGGCTGAATTTTCTTTTTCCCTACCATGTAAAGACTTTTTCCCTACCATAATATAGAGGACTTTTTCACTATTTGAATCTTCAGGACATTTCTTAGTATTTGCCCATTTTGGCTTTTCTGTTAGACTTGAAATATTTACATGTATACATACACAGTGAGTCAGATGGAAGCTTACTTATATCAGGAATGAAAGTCACAGTTTCATGAGTAATAAATCAAGTCAGTTTTCTGATTCATACTAATAGGATTATATATTAAATATAAGAGTTCTAGGTAATCTGTTAAATCTTGATGAAGTCATAGGCCTGATGTGGCCACATATAGGAAATTCCTACATAGAGCAGATTTGGCAACACTGCATGAAACATATTTTTTTAGATGATTAAACTCATATGGTACTGATTTCAAGAAGATATTAATGATTATCTATTATATCAAAGAGATTTAATGAGACTAAAAATTACTTACCTAACAAAGATAATACAAATTTTATACAGTCTTTAAAATTGATTATTTAATTCTGTCTTGACTATGTTTGTCCACAACCAGAAATACAACTTAAAATCCTTAAGGTTTTTTTTTTTTTTTTTTTTTTTGATTGTTTTATTAGAGAATTTATGGATATACAGAACAATCATGCATAAAATACAGGGCCTCCATACATCAACCATCCACCAACACCTTGAATTGCTGTGGAACATTTTTACAATTGAGGATAGCCCTTGTTTAATTTTCCAAAGGCTACAAAGGCAATATACCACAAATGCACTGGTTTTTACAATGGGGATTTATTAACGTGTAAGCTTTGAGTTCCGAGGATGTGAAAGTGTCCAAATCAAGACTGGCCAGAGTGTGGGAATGAAGCAGCATCACAGGTTCTCTCTGATGAGGTGGGCTCACCTGAATAGATGCCTGGCAGAGGGAAGCCAGGGTGAGGGATTTACTGAGGCTGCCTCCATGAGAACCCCTCAGTGGTGAGGGTTTTCCTAGGCAGGGATGAGGCTACCTGGAGTTCTGGAAGGCTGGAGGAGAGGAAGAGGCAGAGAAGGAAATGCCTGGTTAGGGGCTTCTCAGCACCACGGCAGCCTAAAGCGTGAGTGAGGGGGAGTATAGAGGGGAAGATCAGGTATGAGTGTGAGATTTAGAAATGTTAGGGTCTGAGAGTGTCTTTTTTCCTTTGTTTTCCTGCATTCTGGGTGGCTTTTCTCTGCAGTCTCACAGCTACAAGATGAGTTTTGAGGTAGTCAGGATGGGGGTGGGAGCAGGGAGGGGCACCCGAGGAGCTAGGCTGGCAGTTTGGTCAAGAGAAAGAACACCAGTCTTGGTTGGGGTCCTGAGGCCACCTGCTGTGAAGCATGAACCCACCAGGTGCCAGATCGTGAGGACGTCATTGGGCCCCAAAGAATGGCCAGGTAGTCTAGGGTAGCACTCAGGGGACTCAAGGCCATGGCAGTTTAGCAACCAGTAAAGTAGTGCTTGAGCAGTGTCACCACCCTGTGGTTTTACAAGGTCCCACAAAGACTTTTTCTTACCTGTGGCAGACTCACGACATGGAGCAGCTTGCATAGAAGCTCAGGGTAATGAGAAGACTCTCTCTGAGCTCTGCACAAAATATATGAGGGGCGATGCCATTCCCAGGAGTGGGGTGGGGGTTGGAGGCAGATTTGGTCAAGGAGAAAGGCCAGAGCCAGGGAAGCAGTAACTCATCTGATCCCCCCCTACCCCCATTCCTCTAGTCTCTGAAAGCCCTTGAGGCTTTCTTAAAACCGTCAGTGTTTGTGCAGGTGTTTGTCTATTTCCCAAGCTGTCCAGGCCCCACTTAAGGCAAACAACTTTATCGACTTCCAGTATCGACGTTTTATTGAGATGTAATTAACATACCTTAATTTCAGCCTTTTAAAGTGCCACACTCAGTGCTTTTTAGTATATTCATAAGACTGTAAAATCATAACTATGATCTAATCCCAGGTATTTTCATCAATTCCAAATGAAAACCTGGACCCAATAGCAGTCCCTTCCCCCCAATCACCCTCACCCCAACCACTAGCAACCACTCATTGCCACTTTGTTCCCGGGCCTGAGGGTGATCAGCCCTGCTGCAGCCCGGGGGGCGACACTGGCTAGTTATGGGCCGTCCGGTGCACACTCCGGGAACGGCGAGGGTGAGGAGGTTCTCAGGGAGCGGTGTCGGGTTGGGGGCTCCCTGGTCTCCACGGTTCAGGTGTGGGGGGTATCTGGTAAGGACCACGCGTGAAAATGAAAGACTCGAGACCTCTGAGTGCGGGGGAAGAAGCAAAAGAGAGAGAGAGAGAGCTTTATTGAGGAAGTACAGTGCATATATACTCTTCAGGCTGGGGGCAGTCCCTCAGCCGATGGTGGAGGCTTATCATTGGGCAGTGGTTAGGGTCAGGGGTTGCTAGGGAAAGGGGCAGAATTTTGGGGCGGCAAGGGGCGAAGCAAGGTTGTCCAAATAAGGCAATAACTGGGGCGAGAGCTCTGATTGGTGAGAAGGAACAAGGAAGAGGGAGAGAGGGAAAAGGGGAACGGGGGAGGGGGTTATGCCGCGCGGGCGAGGCCATGGCAAGGCTTGCGGCTTGCAGATATGGCAAGGCCTGTGACTTGCAGATACTGCAACTCATCTATCTTCTGTGTGTCCGGATTTGCCTCGTGCAGATCCTTCATATAAATGGAATCCTATAAGTGACCTCCAGTGCCTGGCTTCTTTCACTTAGCATAAAATTCCTCAGGGCCCTCACCTTCTAGCATATATCTGTACTTCATTAGGTCTTATGGCTGATATTACCCCATTGTATGGCTAGACCGTATTTTCTTTGTCCTTTCATCGTTCCATGGGCATTTGAGTTGCTTGTACTTTTTGGCTATTATGATACCAAACTAGACCTAGATTTGGCCAGAAGGCCTCCCAGTTGGCTCCTGTCATGGTTTGACTCCACCCAAGGGTTTTGGTGCCTTCCATGCTCTCCAGTACATCATGATTGTCAGGTTCCTCTCACACATTTCCTGGCCAAGACCTGGACTCCCACGTACTTCTTAGGTGCCCTCTTCCCTTTTCATGGAAAATAGTATTTAGAGACCACAATCTGGGCATCAGTGGTGGTTGTTGCTACCAGATTTTCTTTACTTATAGGCCTGCTCAATAAACAGAGCTAGAAACTCTGTTGTTTACAGAGAAAATGGATTAGTTTAGGCTTATATTTCCTATTTAAAATGTAAGATTATAGTGTTTTGCTTCCCTGACAAACCAGCCTGAAGTGGCCCCACAGCCCACAGCTAGGGCAGGCAGGAGGCTGGTGCAGGTTCCTGGGGCTCTGAGTTGTTCCAGGGGTTAAACCTTTAGCTCCTGAACATGGGGAAGCCAGGGAAGGGCACACAGGTAGCTCAGGACAGGGCCTGTCACCACCCAGACAGGAAGACATTCAGTAATTTAATATGTGGTGAGGTGTGTCTGTGCAAGACTGTAGTCGTCAGTCCAGGTGGCATTCCTTCCCCCCCCTCAGGTCCTATCTTTCAGTCCCTCCCCACAGGAATTGTCCACACCCCAATGACATAAGCAAAGCACAAATTTTGGACAATGGATGCAGTCATCCAGGGGGCTGGCAAGCTCTAAGGGCTCAGAGCCAAACTCCTCTTGAGGACAATCAGTAGCAACACAGCTGAGAGCGTAACCTGGAGATTCCGGAGATGGTGGACCTCAAACCACACGGCCCAAGACTTCACCTTGACCCACAGAAAAGGGGGTGCATGTGTCTGCTTACAAGGAATAAGTATTCTTGTCTTGGCATTCTTAGCCCATGGGCGATGCCTCAGGCCCCATCTGGGGAGTAGAGGTCACCAGGTACTCAACAGAGAGGCCAAGACCTGCCATGGATTTTCTATGTTAAGAAATTGCACAATGAATGACAGGGCAGTGGGAAGCACTAGTTCATAGGGAGCAGTAGTGTTTATGAGACCAGGCTCAGATGGAGCCTGAAAAGCTGCATCTCAATTCCCCCAGGCCTCTCATAAAGAAAAGGAATTCAGTGTCAGGGAAAAGGATCCCAAAGCATGAAATCTAAGGTAAAGATTTGATCATGGGGTCTAGATGGGGACTGAGGATGCAAAGTTCTGCTCCCCATGGACCGTGTGCTAATAATCTCCCTCTGTCCTTTTCCTTTCCACATTGGAAGCTGTGTTCTAATTTTATCTGTAACTAGTGCTGATGTAAATTTAGACTTTGCCCTTGAAAACTACAAGTTCCTATTTGGTGCTCAAAAAAACCTCAGACAAGAATCAGAAAATGTCCTTCCTCCATAGTGGTAGAAAGGCACCCACTGCCTTGCCTGGGGTCAGAAAATTGTCCTCATGAATGGAAGTACCTTCAGCATCTAAATCCTGATGATCCCCATGGGTGGTCTCAGCTCCTTCTAGGTGTATGGACACTGAAATGCATATTTGCTCTGTGAAAGGGGATTTCTGTGTTTGTTTTAGTAAGCCAGGGAAGGGTGACTGGCTCTTTTTTCTTCTCCCTTCTAAAATAAACTGATGACTCTGCATGAATAAACTGATGACTCTGCATCATCTTTTTTGAATGAGCAATGTGAGAGGCTTCAACTCATTTCAATTAACACAGTAAATGAAGGAATGAATCAAAAACTCTGAGAATGTAGTTGAAACAAGTCTTTAATAATAAAATACTCACATGTAACATTTACTATTTACAATAGATAAATATTGCCCCTCCGCTCTCTCTCTCTATATATATTTTTTGCTGTTTGTTAATAAATTCAAATGTTTTCCAATCTCACCAAATCCTCCTTCTGACTAACCATATTTAGCATAGTCTCATAAATTCTCAGAGACAGTGGGGTGTGGCCCTTGCAGTGGCATGAGATTTGAGAAAACTGGGACCCAACTGGGCCCCTCCTCACTCACTCAGTGAGAGTGAGCTCGGTGAGGAGGGTCTCTCCATCTACTTCTGAGGAATGGGGGGACATGGGTGGGAGTGAGCAGAGATACCCTCACTCCTGAAAAAGGCTATCATGGGGGGAAGGCTGTGCTGGGAACCCTGGAAGGTCATGGATGTCATCCAAGGGCTCCAAGTGAGACCCTCAGGTGTCCCCTAAATGAGTAACTGGTCACAGGAGCCCAGAACAGCCTTTCAAAGGGCAGAGTCATTCAGGGCATCAAGAGAGGTGCAGGGGGTTAAGTGGAGTCTGAGGGTGGTCCAGACTGGCTGGTGGGAAGGGAAGTGCCTGCCTGGCCTGGCCCACTGAGATTGGGGTCAGCAAAACTACTTGGCCAGGCAGACCTGGGAAGGGGAACCCTGAGGCTGAGGCTGGTGGGCACGAGGGGTCAATGAGAATTTTCCACTTTAGGAACTTGGGTCCCTTCTGCTTTTTCCCCAGAAGGACTGAGATAGCTCTGTTTTTTACCTTGTCATCAATGGGTATGTCCCACTTCATGAGCAGAAAATGATACTTGGGCGAGGGCTGCATAGCATAGTACACATTCGCGCTGTCCGGGATATGTAGCACTGGGAAGTGGGACAGAGAGGTGGTCAGCTGTGCTCCAAGTGACCACAGGACATACCAAGCCTTTGTGCCCCCACAAGAACAGGCCTCAGCCAGGGACTTGAATTCCCCAATCCAACTCCAGGACCAAAAATGAGGCCTCTGAATGATGCCTGCCAGAAGGAATGACTCTGCAGAGGCACAGCTAAAAATCAAGTACCTTTGTTTGAAAAGTGTCAATAACTCATAAATGCCAGAATGGAGCTACCAAGAGGTCATCTACTCCCCACTACCTGCCACCTTCTCTGCTCAGGATCTCAGAGCTGAAATTGGATATCTAGTACCCATTGCATGGCCCCCTAATACAGCCCTACTCAGGACAAGTCTACTGGGGCCCAGTGAAGAGCAGCCCTGGCCCAGGCCTCCCAAGCAGGGTTCCTGAAGGCCTCCATGACCAGGTAGTACCAGACATCCAGCAAGTATTTACACTTTGATGCTATTTTCTTCCTATCTTCCTGGCCTAGATCCAGCTTGAAAGAAACACTGGGCTGGAATTCCTGCTTCACTTCAGTGGTGTGGCTACTCATCTTCTGTCTTAACCTCTCCAGTCCTCAGCCCTCCTGTTCTGTAGGATGGGTCCTTCTGCCCTATTTCACACTTCACAGATCCCATTTCCCATTTAAAATACAAGAGAGGATTTAGAACCAACTTCTAGGAATGGTGGGAGTCATTTTAATTTGCCTGGGCTAATGACTGGGAGAAGGGAATCAGCTCATTGACAAGAATACAGTTAATTTTATTGTGCACATACTACCATGTACACATACATTGGTTAATTTTTTCACTCCTTCAGTGAGTGAGAATAAGGCCCTGGTGCTTGAGAAACTGATCTAAGGCCTCAGAGCCCAGGATGCTTGGCTCTGGGTCTGTGCTATTCTTTTGGATACTTTCTCTTTCCCACTTGCTAAATACTGAGTCAGCTCCCTAGGGCCTCCTAAGTGGATCAAGGATATTTTGTCTAGTTTTCACCATGATAAAGGCATGGTCTGTAGCATGTTTGGTGCTTGTGTCTACCAGTCATGCTTTTGGAGGTGCATTCATCCCCTCCTGTCCAGAGGACACATTTCAAGTTGAGCCCGCTGCTTGGCCATCTTGCTCATGGTCAAAGGTGAAAATCCCTTTTTCTGGGTACCTCAATGTTGTTAGCTTTGAATTTGGTTTCCCAAGGCCAAGGTCATGTACAGGGAAGACAAGGGAGAAGGAGCAGGTCAGGAGAAGATGCTGTGGGCACCGAGGGCTGCTCTGGGCAGCATGGCTTGTGGACAGGGTGCCTACCCACCATGCTCTTGGGTATACTGGAACCAGGGGCCTCAGACCTTCAGGCTGGGGACATGGTACTCAGCCTACCCATTCTACCATCACCCTCTCCAACTCGTCCCTGGACTTACTTTGATCCTCTGAAATGATTTGTACCAGTTTGTAGTCTTCTGGCTTGTCCCCATCCAGGTTGTGTTCTTCCAGGGCCTTGTGGATCACAGCTGGAACCCTTTCTTGGTTGGTTACCTGCAGTGGATCCAGATACATGTCCTCAGGGTTTGGGTCCTGGAGCCAGCACCGCCAGAGTGCAGCTTCCAGAGACCCTATGGAGCCATCTCTGGTCAGGGCTGGGTCTATAGGGGTCTCACTGTCTTCCCTTGCTCCCCTGGGGAGACCTCCATGGAATGAGGGGTCTTTCCAATCTTTCCTACAACCATCTCCTATAAGAACGTCCACCTCTGTCTTGAGGTTGTTTCCCAGTGTGGGTCCAAACCCCTGCCCTATAGGCTGAATCCTGTCCCCTGGGTCCTCGGCCTAAAAACTGCTATGGGCTCCTAGGTCCTAGGGACAAAGGGTGACCATGCAGCAGAGGGTGGGAACTGAGGAATGAAATCTAGGCCTCTCTCTTTCACCTCCTGCCTCCCAATCATGGGAGATGGCTTGTCTTCAGGGAGTGCCCTTGCCCTGACCGTGCCCCTCCAGGACACCTCCAGGTAGCAGTGAAACCCCAGGGCAGAGCACATGACATCTAGTCTAAGCCCAGCTGTCAGAGAGGAGGAAGGGCTAGATGACAACCTACAGCACACCAGGACTGCCCTGGGCTCCAGGATCAGGTGTGGTCAGCAAGGTCCAGACCACAGTTGCCTTGACCATGAGGGCCCAGCTATAGGCAGGGCTCAGGTCATGAGTCAGACACGTGACAGCTTATTAAAACCACACCTGCTCCTAGCCACAAGAGAAGTGCAGCCTGGGGTGGGTGTCTAACATGGCAGCTCAGCCAGCCTTTTTGCGGTGGGGACTGGGGTGGCTCCATCTGCATGTCCCATCCAGGATCTGGCTCCTGCTCATGCCTTGAAGGCCACCATTGTGGGACAGACCCCATCCTAAGTACTAGGTCACCTCAGCAGCCCATCATTGGCCTGGGTCTCCACACACTGGCCCAATCTCCACTTTGAGACCAAAGGTCACCTGCTATCCCTGTTCTGCTCTGACCCTCCAGTGAGTCCCATCTCCACATGTGAGAAAGTCAAGCTCTGTCCATCAGTTCACAGGGCTTGATGTGACCCAGCTCCCAACACCTCTCTGACCTCAGCTCTTCCCCTTGACCCCTGCTCCTTCATCCTGGCCTCCAGGCTGTCCCTCTGGCTGGCCAAGCACATGTCCCCATCAGGGCTGGCAGACTTTCCCCTTCTCCTCCACTTTTAGCAGCCTCATAGAGCCCTTCCTAGGCCTTCTTCACTCCATGTGTCAGTCTCAACCTCTATGTCCACCATCCTGAGCACTGACTGCCATCGACCTCACACTCTTTCTGCTTCTGGAGGGGGCTGTCTGTCCTTCCCCACCCATTAGAAAGTCTGCTCCAGGATGGCAGGGAGGAAACATGTCTTTTCTTATGTGTCTATGCCTGAACCACTGAGGGACCCGAGGGGATGGCCGCATGCCCGGCTCACCAGGATGTTCTTGTACTTGTTGTCATTGTCCTCAAACAAGCTGACACAGATGATGCAACAGTTGCCCATGTGCCATTTATAGTGCAGCCGTGTGTCACGGTGCTTGTGGCTGGTCCGCTTGGCCTTGGGTTTGATGGAGGACGAGGAAGAGGATTTTCCACTGGATGCTGATGTGACAGTGGAGTATTTCTGTGATGATGGGGGGGCCGACTGCTCCAACTTGGTGACAGCTAGATCAGTAGAATGCCTGGAGGCTTGGAAAACCCCAGGGATGCTTGAGAAGCTCCAGGAGGCTCTAGAAGTACTGTAGGTGTCCACAATCCTTGACCCCTTTCTGGACTCGGAGAGGGCCAAGCCCTCTTGGATGAGACAGACACCCAGGGAGACCCAGAGGGCACACCGTGGACCCAGGGAGGGACACCCACACTCAACCTGAGGGAGTAGCCTTGGTCATTAGTGATGATAGTGCAGGGCTGAGCTACAGGCCAGGGAGGACCTGTAGTCCTTAGAGCCAGTAAGAACAGACAGGGGTTCCAGGACCCAGAGAGGGTGCCCTGAGCATATCCTGGCCAACTCAATCCAGTGTTCCACCACCCTGGCTCTGTCTGGAGCCTTCATGCTCTTGTCCCCGAGGCAGGTAGAGATAACACAGTTGGTCCCACGGTTGAACTGCGTGATGATTGCACGGACGGTGGGTGCCACGTGCTCCTTGCACTTTTTGTTTCCCTGGGACCAGATGGAGCCCAGGCAGTGGTAAGGTACCACCTTCTTGAACAGCTCCTGGGGAGAAGATGTCAACCGGTTCCACACCCATGCAGCTCAGATCCCACAGGCCTTCTGGACCCAGTCCAGGGTCAGGAGGTCTCAGCTGGAGCTCAGCGGGCTGAGCACAGGGTGTGTTCTCTGTCCCCTGAGGGGACCTAACATTTGAGTGACCCAGGGCCCAAGGCTAGCGGGGAAGAGAGAGCTGCACTTTGAAGTCCCTCTCACAGACTCCAGCAGCAGAGGTGCCTCAGGCCTCCACAACCCCTCCTGATAATGCCTCCTAGGCCTGCTTGAGGTCAGGTGCATGATCCTTGGGGGGGACCAGAGACTTTGGGTGCCTGCCAAAGGATCTAGTGCACATCAGGGTCTTATTAGTGTCGATGCTGTGGAGACCCCCAGCACAGAGTGGCCACCCATGCAGCCAGTTAACAGTGAACTCTCCTCAACCCCCCAAGGGCCAAGCCCCCTCAGGCTTAGTATTTCTTTGCTCTCATGTAATCTTCACAGTCAGTGTGTGTGGCAGGTATGGTTAGTTTCCTATATCTACTCTCCAGAAGGGGACAGTGTGGGCTTGGGGATTAATAAGCTTGCCCAGGTTACAGAGCTGGGAGTGGAGCCAGGCTTTGGACCCAGATCATAAGATTCTGGATCAGGGGATGCTAAGGCTGGGACTGCAGATCCTGGGAGGAAGATCTCCCCAGCTCCACCCTGCCAAGTCCAACTGCTCACCGCATCCATCTGTGCCAATTGCTCTGCCACCAGCTCAGGAGGGAAAGACAGGAGATGAGCCCTCTCCTCAGTCAGCCCTTTCTGTGATGCCTGTGGCCAGGGACAGGAAGGCTCTGGTGGTGTAGTCCACCCTGGTGCTGCTTTGAGCTCTGGTGATGGCTCTAGTTGTGTTGCCAGACTTGCCTCCAACTCGAGAGGTGAGTTAGGCTGTAGCTCCAAAATGGGCCCTGGTACAGAC
This sequence comes from Tolypeutes matacus, assembly GCA_026826555.1. NCBI lineage: Eukaryota > Metazoa > Chordata > Mammalia > Cingulata > Chlamyphoridae > Tolypeutes > Tolypeutes matacus. The sequence goes on from JAKSZT010018048.1 coordinate 1,804,693, forward strand.
TGTGTAGGTGGCACTGGAGATAGAGGAAGGACTGCCTCCAGCTCAGGAACTGGTGATACAGAGGGTGATGTTACTTCCTCCAGCCTGGCAGCAGCTGCTACTAGCCTACCAGCAGCTGCTACATCTGGGAATGCAGCTAATGCATCAGGCTCGATTTCCAGAGCAAGCACTGGTGCAAACTCCGTAGCTGGCAGTATAGGTGTCAATGTTGCGGCAGACACAGGAACTGCCCCTGTATCTGTAGCATGTGGTGAAACTGGCACTAGATGTCGCACTAGAGGCATTTGCAGCTCTGGAGCTGACCAAGGAGCTGGAGAAGAGGTAGGTTCCACACCATGAATGGCTCCAAGTGCCTTTCAAATACAGAGAAGATCCCACTACCCCTAGGGGAAGATCCAGCCCAAAAAAGTCTTCCCAGACTGCAGTCTCCCAGGTGCCTTGTTTGAGGCTCTTCCTTGCTTCTGGCCCAAGGGCAACCTCTGGTTGTTCCTGCCTATAGGGTTCCATCCCAGCCCCCATCCCATAAGTTCACATGCTACCACCCTGAGTCCTCCTCACCCTTTGGGTCTGCCTCAGTGGGCTTCGGGTCGATCGTCTGTGAAAGGAAAACTACAGCACGATACTCCAGGGCAGAGCCAGGTAGATGGACCTGGGCGTAAGCCACCAACAGCTTGAGGCAGGGAGAGCCTGGAGGTTGTAGGAAATCTTCAGGGTACTGGTCCATCCAGGTGCCCAGCAGGGAGGAGAGGGTGCTGAGGGCAGGTGGGTGGGCAGCAAGTCAGAAACTGGCATTTCTTTCCCTGCTGTCCCCAGGGACCCTCCTTCTGGAACATAAAGTGCATAAGGACAGGAAAGGGTTTTGACTGGTCAGTCCCTAGCCTGGTGCTGACACACAGTAGGAGCTTCATCAATTTGTGAGTGATGAGGGGACAACATCTGTCCTCCTGCCCTGTAAACTTGCAGCCCTCACCCAGTAAATTCTACCCCAAAGAGCTGCCTCATCTTCTGCCATCTGTCATGTGTGTGTCTCCTCTTCCCACTGACACCCCTCTCCCAAATGATAGGGTTTGCAGCCATCCCTGCCTTCTTACGGGAGGCAGACAGGGCTGGGGTCCATGGCAGATTTGGAGCAGGCTGCTCAACACCTCCTTTCATGGGTCTGTATGAGGTGGTGTTTGGGGGCCTTGAGGGTGTGATGGGCTGTGGTGGGGAAGGGTTCTCTTGGGGACCTACAATGAGACACCAGGTTCCTCTATAGCCAGTGTCCCAGAACCTCGCCCAGAGCTTCCTTTGACTCCTTTCCAAATGGAGGTGGAAGCCCTCTGGACTCAGCCCTCCAGGGGGGTCATAGGATGTGTGGGGCCCAGTGTTCTGCCCAGTCCTTCCCTGCCACCTACCACCCAACTCCCCATACTGGTGTATGGTGAGAAGAGGCCCTCCCCCTCACCCAATGTGGACTCACTTTTTCATTTCAAGGTATCTACCATGCCTGGCACTGCCACAGTTACGTCCATATCTAGGGGAGAGCGTGAGCATGTCACAGCTAACTTACTGAGTGTACCCCCTGCTTAAGATGACTCTTGTTATTGCCTGTGTCCCCAACTCAAGTGGAACCCAGAAGAGCAGGGGTTTTTGTCTGCTTTGAACACTTCATGAAGCTACGTGTCTCAATAAGTGCCTGCACCTAGTAGACACTTGATGTATACTTGATGAAAGAATGAGCCTTAAGCAGCACCTTCTCAGAACTAGGGGGCCCTGGACCCCTTTGGGAGCCTACAGTGACCCCTGCTCTGACCACACCAAGGTTGGAGGCCCCAAAGTGTTCTCAAACCTCATTTAGAAATGAGGAAACTGGGGTCAGTAAGGGGGTGAGGCTGAGAGCTTCTTCACTGGGAAGAGGAAAGTCCTGCCTAGAAACAACCCTGCCACTCCAGCCACCCTGTCCACTGAGCCAAGCTCGAGGAAGCACTTTCCATGGTTTCTCCCAGTTAGTCCTTACAATCAACATTGGAGGATGGTCCTCTTACTGACCCCCTTCCCAAGGAGGAAACTGAGGCCAGTGGGTGAAATGACATTTCTGAGACACAGGCAAGTTGGGGCAGAGCAGTCAAGTGACCAGGAATGGGGCAGGCACTCACCTTTGGAACAGCCGGTCCAGGACCTGCCTGGTGGTGGCAAAAACCCGATATGTCCCAAAGAAGATGTTCACATACATGAGGTCACCCTTCTGCAAGGCAGGCACCAGGTGCTCCACCAGCTTCTCCCAACGGCCTGCCTTGACTGTCCGCACTGTAGGGCTCTCCTCCCTCAAGAGGGCTGATTCGTTCTTCCTCTAGGGTGGGACAGAGGAGCTACATGTGGTCAGAGGCAGAACTGTGGATTCCCAGCTGGGGCTGGGGCTATGGGCAGAACTGTTGCACCCAATCCCTCAGCAACTTGAGGCCGAGGGGGATGTGTATGCCAGAGAAAGGTCCTCAGCCTTCAAATTGAATTTGATGTGAGGAAATAATTGAAAGATGAAACCCCACACCCAGGAAAGGGTAGATACCTGGAGTGTCCCTGGGGGGAGAAATTTCCCCGCAGGCCTGAGGATCTGAACAGATGCCTCAGGGAATAGCAGACCCACCTGGTCTGTAAACAACTTTCAGTACTCCACTGCTCATGGGGCTAAAGCCACAAGGCTATGCCATTTGCCACCCTGACCCAGATCTGGTAAGTGAAGGAAAATAAAAAGTGCCAGTTCTAGGCAAGGTGCAGGGACACTCCTGCCCACACAGAGAGCTGGTGGTACCTGAACTGCTCCAGCCTTAAGAAAGTTATCTGGCCCTCACTGTTGAAAGAGTTGTCTGCATGTCCTCTGCCCAGCCATGTTTTCCTGGGATCCCCTTGGGAATGGGAGGATCAGTGCCTTGGGGCACATGGGAGGTGTTCAGGGCAGCAGTGCTGACAGGACCACAGGAAAAGACCATTTGAAGTTCAGCAGTACTGAAGGCAAAATCATTGCTCTAAGCCGCCTCCCATCTGGAATTTGGGCAGCCAAGTCAGCCCTCTGTTCCTGACCTGGGAAGGTCAAGGGGACGGTTATGGGAGATGGCAGGAACCCTCCTAAGGAAGAGGAGCTGTATGGCTTGGTGGAGGTTTGGAAGGACAGTCCCGAAGACTGTTGCCCGGGGACATGGAGCCAGGGAGTGGAACAGAAATACAGCAGCAAAATGCACACATATCTGAGGGGAGCCCATCCTTCAGCCTATCCTAAAGGGAAACCCAAGCAAAAGACCCCATTCTGCTATTCTTTTAACCATTTGAAGTGACATGCCCCCTGCTATATAGAATGGCAGTATGGTGGGTGATTGGTGGGGACACAGGTGTCTCAGGAACTGGGATATTGGGTCATTTGGGCATGAAAGCCATGGGAGAGGGAGCGGGTATGTGGCCTGGGTGGGATTCAGGTCCTGGGGTGCTCTCCTGGTGTTTTGTGACCCCCATCAACACCTGCTCCCACTTGGAAGTGGTGCTGGCCCTGGCCAGGGCCAAAATGTACCTACACTTCCTGCAGAGAGACAGTGTAGATGAGCCCCTCCTCCAGCTTCTCGCCGACAACCTGTGTGGAGCTCTGTGAAGACATTGCCCGACAGCCGGGCCGAGAGGCATCAGTGAGTGGCCTGCCCTATTCCATAAGGGAAGACAAGCCTTGTTTGGGCTGGGTCCCAGATCAGGCACAGATGGGTGTCTGCCTTCCCTTCCAGCCCCGTTGGAGAGGAAATGACAGCTTGAGGGCTTAGAATTAACACTGGTACACATGGGTGCCACCCCAAGATGCGCCTCCTCACCCTTCCTGCCATGACCTGGCAGGTAATAGGGAAGGACCTACTGGGTTTCCATCCCTGCTGGCCTGCCCCTTCCCATGGTGGTCTCACTGCTCATGCCTCCCACTCACTGGGAGGTGGATGGGATGTGGGGCTGCCCAGGCAGGAGCACAGTAGCAGCCTGTGCTGAATTGGCTGGGCCTGGGCCACCCCATGTTACCTTTGGGTACCTCCTGGCCAATGGCCAGGGGCTTTGTGGTTGAGGCCTGAGCCAATGTCGAAAGTGGTAGACAAGGGTCTCATTCCTAGGTTGGTTGAGACTTGAGCCTTGGGATCTGGTCACACAGCAGAACATATTGCTCTCTCGAGTGTCTCCTGCCAAGTGAGCTGGGAACAGGGCTGCCTTTGGAATCTGGGTGCCTGGTTACCAGAGTTCCAAGTTCTGTTGAGGTCTCTCACCAAGGAAGAGAGGTCACCTCTTAGGTCTCCTTTCCCTGCCCCCCCCCAATGGTTAAAACTCCTCAAAAATCCCTCTGCAGGTCTTTCTGTCTATCCTCCTCACCTACACCATTTTGTTAACTAGACACAGTTTTGCCAGCAAGTTCCTCCGTACAGCTACCTGGGAAGGCCTGTGTGCAACTTGGGCCCTAGCTATGTCGAGACCCAGCTGGGTTGAGACCCAGCTAACTCCTTCTTCTCAGTTTTGTGACCCCAGACTACGCACTGAGGTGCCCCAGTTTCCTCATTAACACTGTGGGAATCATTCTAGCATCTGCTTCCCTGGGGCATCATCAAGTGTATGTGGGGCAAACACTGCAAACCCCATAGTCTTGTTTCCCACGTAGCTAATACTCAGTCGTAGACATGGAATAAACAGGAAGGGGATGGATATAACATTGAATACAACTCAAAACAGGGCTGGGTAGGCCTGTGTGATCTTAGGAAAATCACTTTCACTCCCGGATTGCTGTCTCAGTCTGTACCTTGATGAGGTTGAAAAAAGATGAAATTCAGTCATTGTTACTGTGTCAGAATCCTTCCAGAGCCTTCCCATTGCATTTAGAGTCAGATGTAAGTGCCTCCTCTCAACCTTTTGTGGTGGCTGCCTGTGCCCTGGGTCCCTGCTGTCTCTGCTTCCAGGTACAAGTACCTAAATATACCCCCCCCCCTTGGAGTGAGTTCCTGGTCTGGTGACTCACTGCTAAACAAAATAATATGGCTAAATGTCAGGAGACCCCTCTTAAGACTTACACAAAATGCTCTGCTGTCTTTACCACTCTCTCTTGTGAGTAACTCTCCCTCTCTTGTTCTATCCCCCATCCCAATATGAATCCTCTGGATCAAAACAACAGAGCTGGGAAGCAGCTCCTCCCCAGCTGAGCCTCAGTTGAGGCTCTGCCCTCAGCAGCTGCCTTCCTAAACTCCTCTCTGGCCACACTCCCTCTACTTCCTTCTCTTCCCTGCTGTGCCTTCTCCCAGGCACCCTCTTCCCACATGTGTGCAGGGCTGGCTCCCTCTTGTCATTCTGGTCACAATGTGTCACCTCAATGTATCCTTCCAAGCCCTCACACCTGGTGGTCCCATAGCTTTCCTCTCAGAACCCTGCTGAGCTTTCTCTCTAGCCCTTGATCTTCTCTTGCACTTGTGTTTGCTTTCATACGTTGTCCACCTCCTGATGGGCAGAGACCACCAGGGTTCTTTTCACTCCATACCCAGGACCAAACACAGAGCTTGGTGCATGGTGAGTGCTTGGGGCAGAGTTGCTGAATGAAAACCTGATGATCTCAGGAGCACATTGGGGAGGGCTCCTTGGCCACAGCACACAGAATGGTGAGAGCTGGCAGGAGCTGAGGGGGCACAAGCACTCCCCCCACCCAGGCTTAAGTCACGGAGCACCTGCCATGGATGAGGAGGCCGTCCCAGTGTCCTGCTTTGAACAATGTGGGCCCTACAGTGATCACCCTGGTTTGATCATACTGGTTGCAATCCCAGCACTAAGAGTCAAGCAGCTGTTCAGGAAAGTCCGTGCCCAGAGAGGGCTTATTGCCTTAATGTTTTTATTTTATTTTTTTATTTTATTTTATTTTATTTTATTTTATTTATTTTATTTTATTTATTTTATTTTATTTTATTTTATTTCAACCAGTGTTTAAACATTTATTTCACACCATGCAAAGTCAATTATAACACATTTAAAAATGACAACTGCTATAAGCTGCAATTTTACATTTATACATTGTAAACGTCCATTTTTAAAAGCTGAACATAATTACCATAGTGTCTGTAATGGCTGGAAGATTCTGGTCCAGAATCTTCCTCAATTCCACCTGCTCACTGCCCTGGTGTCCTCTCCTCCTCTGACCCCAGCCCCATAGTCCACACCTGTGATGTCACATGTATACTGGACCCATGCAGGGAGGCCAAAAGGAAAATTGTCTCATATGGGAAAAGTTTAAGCCATGGACCCAGGATTGAAGGAACCCTCATTCTGATAGCAAATGCAGGGGGGGCATGTTGGCACCCTGGTCTAGAAGGGAATCATCCTACATTACCCCTTGTGCTCTGCATACATCAGAGGCCCTGGGCCATTCCAGTGTATCTCTGGACCTCAGTTTCCACATGTCAATGACTGGTTGCATTTGGAGGTGCATAAGCATGTGCTCATGCAGGACATGAAGACATGGCCCCTCAAGGGTCAGATCTGGAGGTGGGCACAGCCATATTAGTCTGAGCAAGGAGGAAAGCAGGTGAGCCTTGAAGCTCCTCCTCCTCTCTGCCTCCTCCTGTCCTCACTGAGAGGACTTTAATGTTATTTAATCTTCATCTCAAGGCATGCAGTGACCAACCTGAAGGTCTATAGCTCAGAGGTGCTGGGAATGCCTTCTAAATCTGCTTTCTTTCCACTTCCTCACAGTCTTGTAGTCACTCAACAATCCTTTACGGAGTGTCTTCTGGGTGCCCGGCACCATGGGACAGGGTGTCAGCGCTGTCCATGCTCTGTTAGAGCTGACAGCTGGGGAGGGGTAGAGTTGGGCATAACAATATGGTAAATGCTGACACAGAGACCAGGAGAAGATGTTATGGGAACACAGAAAGCCACCCACTCCAGAGGGGACACATCAAGGCAGGCTTCCTGGAAAAGTTGACAGCACAGTGAGCCACTGGGAATTGTGCAGGTGGAGGGACAGGTATGATGGGAAGAGCAGCCTGAGCAGTGGACCAAGTGAGCACGTGTGTGCTAGGCCAAGCCTCATAGGCCACATGTCTTATTTTGCCAAAGGGCTGCTGATACAAAGTACCAGAAATACGCTGGCTTTTATTAGGGGATTTATTGGGCTAAAAGCTTATAAGACTGTGAAAAGTCCAACTTAAGGCGCCATAATAGGTGCTTTCACCAGGAGGTGAAGCAAGAAGGCCACCCATCTCTGCCAAGGCCCCTGCCTTTTTGCAGCTATGGGAAAACCAGGCATAAGGCTTGTCTCTTACTGGGCCTTTTAACTCAGTCCCAACATGGCAGGATCTAATATGTCAGAGCATTTTTCCTGTGTCTGTCTGTGTCTCTCTCTCTGTTTTTCCATTTATATCAGACCCAGCAAGGGGGCAAAGATTCAACCTGAGCCAGGCCTCACAGACATAGTCCAATCAAAAGCACTGAAGCAATCTTATCAAGTAATCTAACCAAAGGACCCTCAACTAAATTTAATGCAATCAAAGGGTATCACACCCACAGGAATAGATTAGTTTAAAAATATAACCTTTCTCTTTTGGGGATTAAAATTAGATAGTGCTTTTGGTTGCACAAATCTCTAAGTGTACTAAAACCCAATAAATTGCAAACTTTCAAGGGCTTAATTGAATAGTATATAAGTTTTTATCTCAATAAAGGTGTTACATTAAAACAAAATCAGTTACCACCATCTACCAGGTCTTGCACATAGTTCCAGACTCTTTTCATGCATAGCAACTATATAAAGCCAGTTTTTTTTGTTTTCAATAGTAAAATTTATTCCAAGTAAGTGTTTATCCAGTCTCCTACTAATGAACATTTAAGCTTATTTCTATTGTTATCACCATATTTATTATAAATATTACTGTAAGGAATATGCATATACATATAATGTGGTACAGAATCTGAGTTTAATTATAAGATACATCGGTGGGTAGGTTAAAAAGAACGAACATTTTGATGAATATTGCCTCATCTAAAGATGCTTTCCACTTACATTTATTGATATGACAGTAAGGTATATAACAAAATTTGTTGTCTTATTCTGTATTAATTTTCTCATCAACTCCAATTATTTTTATTTTGTTTGATCTTGTGTGCTTCCAAGTTGATAGTTTGGAATAATTTTTCTCAGATTTTAATTTACCTGTTAGGTAAATTTTAGCTTTGCTTATATAAACCTTTTGTTCCTGATTAATAACTGCTAATGAATACCAAACATAAAAATAGAAAATACTACCACATCTAAATATCCATTCATCTCATCTTTTTATCATCAGTGTTCCTGATTTAGTTATTTCTAAATCCATAGTATTTTCCCTCTAATTATTCTAGTAATGTTTGCCATATTTAATACATTCTCTTAAATATTTGACGAATTTGATTGAAAAATAACACGCAATTCTTATTTACTCCAGTGTTTTTTTTAAAAAATTGAGTGCTGCTGTAGGTAATTTATCAACTTCCCAGGACTTTTGTTCTGCTTTTGTGTCCTTAGATTATTTCTTCATTTTATAAATATGGATTTGTTCACCAAAATATCTCTCTTGTTTCAATAAACTTTATCACTTGTTTACAGGAACATAGTGTTCATTTTACACCTACAGATTCAGGTTTTGATATTAAGAGAAGTGTTTTTCCATTATTGCTGTGAATTTCTTTTATTTTTTCAATAAATTCAGTTCTCTTCTCAAATTTTTTTTTACAATGGCTTCTATTGTCTGTCTTCCAGTCCTATTAATTTCTTATTACCTGCATAGCAAGTCTGCATTGACTACAAGCTTATCTGTAGATCTATTGACCTTTGGCCAAAGCTGTGGAATCTGTTAACTAAACCTAAATGGTTGTCAGTCATCACAGGTCCAGAGTTGTTTCAGATGTTTAATCCTATCTGCTTAGTTTTGTAGTTACAATAGGACTTTTGATTTGCACCTGAGATAGTAGAACCTGGAGTGGGGAGGGGATCTTCAGGCAAAGGCTGGACACTGCTTAGAGGAGAGAGGGACACAGGAAGGAAATTGCAAAGACAGAACCATGAATTGAAACCAGGTGCTGCTGCTGCCAGCACCCTCCCCCACACTAAAGACACTTTAGAATTCTCAGGCCTCTGGGCCTGTGACTACAGGCAAAGGGGGTTCCAGTGATCTACTACCCCAGGAAAGGGGAGAGAGAGGGACACAGCCTAAGGTGGACTTAGTTTCTGACCTACAAAGTTGGTGTGCTGTGTCCCACGAGCCCTACCAGGCCAGGTGAGATCACATAGCAGTTTGCCCTTGGAGCCAGCAAAGGACTGGAGAAATATCACCCTCATAATCTTCCTTTCTTCTAGTTGCGAATAATTGTTGAGGATGCCCCAGGAAAGGGGAGAGAGAAGGACACAGCCTAAGGCTGATTCAGTTTTTGAGTCACAAATTTGGTCTGCTGTGTCCCAAGAGCCCTTCCAGGCCAGGTGGGGCTATGCCATTGTTTGCCTTGGAGCATGCAAGGGGCTAACCCTTCCAATCTCCTCCTCTACTAACAGGGACTGATTGTTGAGGACTTAGAGGGGTGTGGAAATATTTCCTAGCTGAGAAAAGGGAGGGCCTGCCAGAGAAGGCTGGAGAACTGTCTCAGAGAAAGTTTGAATTACAAGGCTCCTAGCCTCCAGACAGGAAGCTCTATCACATTTATCTGGTCTGTTTTGCAAAAAATACACTCCGACCAGGCATTGAACTGAGAGCTGCCAAAGAGCGCATTCTCCTGGAGAAGAGAAGCTGGCATTTCGCCTGATAATGTACAGCTGACCTTGTGGTGGAAACAGAGGAGCTAAGCTCAGAGAGAAACAAAGCCCTGGGAAGAGAGGAACACAAGAAGCCTGAACCCTCTCAAATGTCGGCAGCTGTCTTGCTCTAACACGTGGCAATGGACTTTGGTGAGGGAAGAAACTTATGCTTTATGGCCTGGTAACTGTGGAATTCTACCCCAAATAAATACTCTTTATAAAGACCAACCAATCTCTGGTATTTCGCATTAGCACCTCTTTGGCTGACTAATACAGGGGGAGTTACAAATGACAGAAATAAAAAAAAAAACATAAGAGGATATTATGAGAAACTATATGCCAACAAACTAGACAACCTAGATGAAATGGACAAATTACTAGAAACACACAACCAACCTACACTGATGCTACAAAAATTAACAAACCAATCACATTTAAGGAGATTGAATCCATCATCAAAAATCTCCCAGCAAAGAAAAGTCCAGAACCAGATGCCTTCACAGGTGAATTCTACCAAGCATTTAGAAGAGAATTAACACCAATCCTGTTTAAACTCTTCCAAAAAATTGAAGAGGAGGAAAATTAACCAACACATTTTATGAAGCCAACATCAGCCTAATACCAAAGACAGATAAAGATACTACAAGAAAAGAAAATTACAATCTCTCTAATGAACATAGATTCAAAAATTCTCAACAGAATACTTGAAAATCAAATCCAACAGCATATCAAAAGACTTATACATCATGACCAAGTGGGATTTATTCCTGGTATGCAAGGTTGGTTTAACATAAGAAAATAAATCAATGTAATATACCACATTAACAAATTGAAGGAAAAAAACAATATGATCATCTCAATTGATGCAGAAAAGGCATTTAAAAAAATCCAGAGTACATTTTTGAGAAAAATACTTCAAAAGATAGGGATAGAAGGAAAATCCCTCCGTATGATAAAAAGCATATATGAAAAACTCACAGCCAACATCATACTCAATGGGGAAAGGTTGGAAGCTTTCCCTCTAAGATCAGGAACAAGACAAGGATGCCCACTGTCACCATTGTTATTCAATATTGTACTATAAGTTCTAACTAGGGCAATTAGACAAGAAAAAAAATTTAAAGGCATCCAAATAGGAATGAGGAAGTAAAACTCTGCTTGCAGATGACATGATCCTGTACTTAGAAAATCCTTATGTATCCACTACAAAGCTATTTAAGCTAATAAATGCGTTCAGTAAAGTGGCAGGATAAAAGATCAACAGGCAAAAATCAGTAATATTTTTATACACTTGTATTGTTCAATACAATACAAAATTCCATTTTCAATAGCAACAAAAAGACTGAAATACCTAGGAATTAATTTAACCAAAGAAGTACAGGACCTATATGCAGAAAACTACAAAATAATGCTAAAAGATATTTAAAAAGACCTAAACAAAGGGAAAGACATTCCATGTTCATGGATTGGAAGAATAAATATTGTGAAGATGACAGTCTTAACTAAACTGATTTGTAGATTCAAGGCAATACCAATCAAAATCCCAACAGCTTACTTTACAGAATTAGAGAAGGCAATTATCAAATTCATTTGGAAGGGTAAGTACACCCGAATAGGCAAAATCATTCTGCAAAAGAAGAGCAAGTGGCCACTGGCTCCACCTCATTGTTATAATTTCTTCCATTGCTAGAATCACCATATGTGAACAAGAGAACACCATCAAGTCCACACTAGTCCACAGTTCTTCCCCCAATCCTGAGGGGACTGGGATGGTGATGTACACTCCAACTCCAAGTGAGAGAGGGCTTATATCCCATGGATATGGTGGGTGGTGTGGTAGGTGGGCAACATGGGAATCCCAGTGGGTTCCGTGTAATATTTTGGGTAATCTAAGCACCTCTTAAAATATATATATATATATATATATATAAATAACATTTTTGTAAGTAAGCAAATACACATATATGCATATATATTTATATATCATTTTGCAAATGTTTGTATGTATTGTGAGAATTTTGATTTTTACCCATAATAAAAATAAAAAAAAAAAAAAAGAAAGAAAAAAAAGAAAAGAAGAGCAAAGTGGGAGGAATTTCACTGCCTGATCTTGAAACATATTACAAAGCTACAGTGGTCAAAACAGCATGGTACTGGCATAAAGATAGACACATCGATCAATGGAATTGAATTGAGAACCCAGAAATAAACCCTCACCTATATAGTCAACTGGTTTTTGACAAACCTACCAAGTCCATGGTAACAGGACAAAACAGTCTCTTTAAGAAATGGGTTGGGAGAACTTGGTATCTACAACCAAAAGAATGAGAGAGAACCCCATCTCACCCGCTATACAGGAATCAACTCAAAATGGATCAAAGTTCTAAATATAAAAACGAGGGCCATAAAACTACTAGAAGATAATATAGGGAAACATCTTCAAGACCTTGTAATAGGTGGTGCTTTCTTTCCTCACACCCAAAGCATGTGCAACAAAAGAAAAAATAGATAAATGGGAGTTCCTCATAATTAAACACTTTTGCACATCACAGGACTTTGTCAAAAGAGTGTAAAGGCAGCCAACTCAATGGGAAAAAATGTTTGGAAATCACATATCCGATAAGGTTTAACATCCAGGATATATAAAGAGATGTTACAACTCAAAAGTAAAAAGACAAATGACCCAATTAAAAAATGGGCAATAGAATTAAATAGACATTTGTCCAAAGAAGAAATACAAATGGCAAAAAAACACATGAGGAAATGCTCAACATCACTAATCATTAGGGAAATGCAAATGAAAACTACAATGAGATATCATTTCCCACATATCAGAATGGCCACTATTAAAAAGACAGAGAACTACAAGCGTTGGAGAGGATGTGGAGAGACAGGAACACTTATTCACTGTTGGTGGGAATGCAGAATGGTACAGCCACTGTGGAGGACTGTTTGGCAGTTCCTAAAGAAGTTCAACATAGACTTGCCACGTGACCTGGCAATACCACTACTAGGTATATACCCAGAATTGAGAGCAGTGACATGAACAGACAACTGCACACTGATATTCATAGCAACATTATTCACGATTGCTAAAAGTTCGAAAAAAACCAGGTGTCCATCAACAGAGGAATGGATAAACAAACTGTGGTCTATTCCCATGATGGAATATTTTGCAGCTATAAGAAGAAATGAAGTCGTAAAGCATATGACAACATGGATGAACCTGGAGGACATTATGCTGAGGGAAGCAAGCCAGACACAAAAGGACAAATCTATATGATTGGGTGACTATGAACCAAATATATTGTGTAACATATTGCTTGATTCAAAAAATATTTACATGTATCCAGTACATTTAATTGAGATATGTATGTATTTATTCATCTGTGTTTACTTTTTAGTTTTTAATTGTTTATATATTCAGTTGTTAAATGTACAAAATAAAAGGAAAAAAAGAAAATAAAAGAAATAGCACGTGACAATGAATACAGTTTTTTTCAAAAATAGTTGGAAATGTCACAAAACAGACAACTGCAGCCGCTTGTATATACATGCAAACATATTTATGACAAAATAAGAAATAGTCATAACAATACATGCATCATCTCTTCATCCAGGCACAAGGTCATATTGGTATTCATAAATATTGCTTTTTTTCCCCACTGGTCATTCCATATTCCCTTTGCCCTCAAAATACACCTCACTTGGATATGGTTCTTTATCCGATAGGGTAATCTAAATATTCATTATTTTTTGTTGTTTGTTTATCCTTC